>JARHVA010002176.1:0-245000 GCA_037957365.1 Torreya grandis | reverse complement strand
TATATATACATATATATATACATATATATATATGTATACATATACACACACACATATATATATATATATATATACATATACATATGTATATATATATATATATACATATATATATGTATATATATATGTATACATATATATATGTATATATATATATGTATATATCACTTTATAATTCTTAAATTCTTATATCTTTGAATATGATTTTGTAATGTATCACAATGATTTGTGTCATGTCCTTTAATTTTATGGAAATTACATTATGATATGTTTTTGTCTTATGACTTGATGTCTCATAAATGGTAATGCAATGAGATTATGATTAAGTAATATTTTCACTTGTTCTTGGTTTATCTTGAAAACTTGATATTTGAAAATGGTATTGGATATCTAATATCTATCATGTTCACATTATCTACTAAAATATATAATTTATTATTTTTCTAAGTCATGACTGATTTTATTATCACTTATGGTTGGTTAACTATATTATTACAATTATTTTTTACATTTCAAATGTACTTGTGATCTATCATTATTTTCTTCAATTTCCCCTTGAATATTGTTATTTAAAAGGAATTTTTGATTTATTCATTTTCATTGTATATGAATTATCTCAATATTATCCAAATCCAATATGTGTGTATTCATCTAAAGGATTGAATTTTAAATTGTGTAGTTGATACTCTAGAATATCTACCATGTTGGTATAATCATCATCATTATAATGACCCTTTTGGGCATAAAAAGGGAATAATTTGAATTTATTGGGAAACCCTTGTTTTCAAATCTAAATATGCAAATTTAACAACCAAACAAATTCTAAAAATATACCAACAACTCAAAAATTAGTCTCCAAATCCTAGTGACCTAATTTGGGACTACAAAACCCTAAATTATTTAGGGATAACTAAGATTAACACACTTATAGTTCATAAAAAATAAAAAAATAATTTATATTTTATCCCTTGAATTTATAAATCATAAAAATCACTCAAACCATGAAACTCAGAATTCTAGAATTTATTATTCACTAAAACATTTGAAAACTTAGGAAATGCATATATTCATTTAAAATTGAGAATTAATACATAATTTATATCTAACAATGATCTTTGATGGATCCACTATCACACCAAAGTGAAATCAAAAATTCCATACACTGAAACATGCCTAAAAAGTGACTGCAAATTCCCCAAGGGGTTCACCCTACATAGAAAGGGGGTATAAATCAACACCAAATTCTCCAAATATGAAAATTTGTTCCATATCATGGATATGCAACCTTGTTTTCTTGAAAATGGCCTCAAACCATTGTTAAATGGACCCAAACCAAGTGGTATTCCTCTTTGACCTAGTTTCCACTCTTGCCATTAATTTATCACACCTTAGGAAGGGTTAAAACATTGTTTTATGAATATGATGATCAATTAAAACCTTTTAAATAAATATGTGTACTTTGATAATTAGAGGGTTTCATAATTAATAATTTATAACCTTGAAGGTTTTCACCTCCAAATCCTTGAGTTAAGCCTTTTGTGCTTACTTTCCAAAATAAATATCCAAAATAACATACCTTCACATTAAAACATCATCTCATTTTTATCTTCTTCCCTCAAAGGGTTACATTCATTTTAAAGGGAAAATTCAAACATTTAAAATGGCCAATTCCTTTATAACTTTCATGTAAGGCCTTGGAGTGCCCATGACCCTCAAAGTCCCCCACTTAATTGAAAATTGGAACAATAAAATGCTTTTGACGAATTAAAGCATGTTATTACTCTTATTTATTTTATATATTAATTTTAATAGTAATATTAATTTTTTTAATAAAATGAGACATTATATTTTTCCCTTCTAAATTTAACTTACCCTAAAGCAAATTCAATCCCATCTTCTATTATCTCATAAATACTTGGATCCCATTTCAATCTTGGTAACTTACAACCCCAAACACTTTATTCATAGCCTTGAGATTAAATATGTCACCTATTTTTATTTGTGGCTAAAAAAAAAATCATCTATCCCCACTCATGATTCTTATGTGACATGATCATTTTACTTTTCTTGGATATATGAAAACTATGCACTCTTTGAATCTTAAGATTCTCTTTATCAACAATCATATGGTTTATTCCTAAACCTAAACATAGAACAAACATGTCAATGAAAATTGAAGTTGTCCATATCCATTTTTCACTCCTCCTTACTTGCCAAAAATGAGTGTGGTTTAAATCTCATTTCTTCATTTAACCCTTAACAATTCTATCATCCCAATAGGTAGCTATAAACATGTTTTTGGTTGCATAAGTAGGAAATAAGTGGATGTAATGATATACCAAATAGAACCAATCCTATAATAACTACCCTTATGCTCAAAACATTCCCCTAAAATTAGTGTTGCACGTATACCATGTGTTAGAAACATTCCTAACATGACTAAAAGGAAGTCCTCATTCTCCATCCACATTATTTTATAAAAGTTCAAAAAGTTGTCTTAGTTGATTCTTAGTTTATTAGTAGGCACAATCATGGAATACTCCATTTGTTCTCAATAATAGAACACTTGCCTACACTGGTATCAATCCACATAAGGCATAGCCCTTATAATCTCACCCAAAGTGTAGTTGAGAAGGAACTGGGGCCTACATTGGGATATTTTTACCGTGGAATGAGGATTAAATAATGAGACTTGTTTAAATCAAATAAATATTTAGGTAGATCCATAGGCACAACACTTTCATGGACTAAACTTAGTGTTATGTGGTCACAAGCATTTAGTTAGATATCCTAGTGTCATATAAGCTATTAAAGGGTCAAAAGGTTACTTTCACTCAAACTATTCATGCTATACTTGCACTTCTAATAGGGATAAGAACACTTGGCATAGACTCTATACTTAATCTTTATGCAAGTTAAAAGTGTTGTAATTAATGTTAGTATGGAATCCAATAATGATGCAAAATATAAGAATGCATGAGCACTACTTAACATAAATGAATTTAAACTACAACATTACATCGAATAAACATTTTATTAGTAATCCAAAAAATGTGTAACCTAGAGACATCATGTTTTACTACAATAGTCTTCACCATTAATTGTAGTTCAAAATAGAGTATAAATTTCATAAAATAATATAAGTTCTATTCAAATTAATTAATGACCTAGAGGCTCACAGATGAGCTTGGGTAATTAAAAATGGATCCTTCATGGCATCCATAGCACTCCTAAGTCTAATGGTTTCTAAATAAATGTATATAGAGTAACTTCACTTCACCAAAGATTCATTGTAATTATCCATCTCTTTCCCTTTACTTCAACTGGTTCAAACTCTTTAAATAGATTCTTGGAGCATCTTCACTAGGTTGGAAGGTACACGCTAAGTTCTAATATGGAGCTTGGTCATCATAATCACCAAATCCATAACCTTGTGAACTTCATTCTATAGTCACCACATCTTGCCAATCCTATAAGATGCAGAAAAAATATAGGAGATTAGCTAGCCACCTGATAGTTGGCATAGGATATATGTTGTGCTCTCTAGCTAACACCAAAATGCCCAATCAATACAAAATGATTCCTTTGTTCCTAGGTGGATGTCATTTTGGTATGATTTCATTACTTACAAGATAAGGGGCCAAACATTACACCATACAAAAACCTTAGTCCATCCTCAGAATAGGTTGTCAAGTTATTCAAAGCATAGAACTTGGGCACATTATCCTTATGTTTGGCATTGAAGTAATTAAATCCCTTAATAGTGAGATTTATTTCTTTAGTGACACCGTCTATTTCAAAGGAGGCATAAATTAGAATAAGAATATCCATTTTATCCATTTTTTTTAATAATTCCTCCACATTATCTTTCACCTTTTCCACACTCCCATCTAGGATTACTCTTTAATTGTAGGCCTTAGTTTTTAAAGTGCATAAGAGTGTTTCTAGGTTATACTCTTTATCCTTGATCTGGTTGTTGAGTGTATTGACACTTACCATGATTTTTTCCTACTCTGACTTAGTTATCAAGTGTACTTCCACCATCACCTTCTCCTTTTCCTCCTTTGCCTACTTTAGGTGGATGTTTATAACTGATGCCTAGTTTGAAAAGCTTAATAATGTGGTGTTTACTACATTTTCACCCTCTTGGAATTTATCAAATAGGTCTTATACCTCCTTAATATTATCAACTTACTCTTCTGTAACATGATGTAGTGATATTCTTCTTCTTACATTGGCTTAGGTTTTACCTTAGGAGTATTTATTCCACCAACACATAGATTTTATCAACTTTAACAAGGTCTAATGTATTGACAGTGACTAGAAGAGATGGTTCAACCATCTATATGCACTCACAAAGTTGTTTTAACTTGAATTTGGTGGATTACACTTCATCCTTAGATTTTTTATGGAACCTTTTCCATTTTCTTGACTTTCCATCATTAATAATGTTTTGGCATGAAAATTTTGTGGCTATCTTGATCAACACATTCATATATTTGACTAGGTTCATGGTGTAAGTGTTAATAAGGAAGGATTCTTTCCCATCATCAGGTTCTTTTAGGATTGAATTAGCCACTCTATGTTCCTCAAATTAAGGCTCATTCAATTATTGATCAAATGTAAATAAAATTTATTTGTGTATCCTATTCATGATGTCTTAGGCAGGCATAATGTCATATATATATATATATACATACATATATATATATATATACATACATATATATACACACACACACACACACATATATATATAAATACATATATATACATACATATATATATATATATATATATATATATGTATATATATATATATGTGTGTGTGTATATATATGTATGTATGTATATATATGTATGTATGTATATATATATATATGTTATATCCATTCATCCCTTCTACACCTTCTACCTTATACATATATTATTTTCATCCTTCTTGATGACAACCTTTTCTATCTATATTTCCTCCTCTTCACTAGTGTTACCACTCTCTTTGGTACTCTCCTTAGAGGAATCATGATCCAAAACTCAGAAGGTTTGGTTGAAATATAATTCAATAAATAATAACAGCACAATTTTAATAATGCTATCTCTAAGAATAGATGTTTTATTGATCAAATTTGCAGATCCAAACATATTCCTATCTCTAAAACGAGATGTCTAATTTCCTTTATAGGTTACATATTCATTTATACACATTTTTATGGTAGTAAGAGGGTGTTTAAGGTCACCAATATCTATGGAAATTTAATGGTTTGACTTCCATGAATCACAATAATATAGAATTCGAGGAATTACTATTTTTAAAAACTTACTATTTTTAGACTACACTACTAAAATTGAAATATAGGACACTTACATTTGGTTTTAGAGGATCAAAACCCAATAATTGGATCTCAGTGTCACATCATGGAATTCCCCTTATTATTATCTTTCCAACATTTCAAATGCGGAGTCAAATAGAGCTATGGTACAAAAGTTATGTCTCTCAAAAGTTCTGCCACCAATTGGGGTACAACCATCACCTGAATTATCACCTAAAATATTACACAAATCAACTCACCTATTTCGTAATTTAGGGTTTCTTACTTGTACTTCTCCCCCTCATCCACTTCTTCTTCTTGAGGTTTCTCAATACTCAGTATTGTGTAAATTCTTTTGGTGCTGACATTACATTATTATTATTATTATTAGGGTTCCTCTATTGTCTCTATGTATTTTTTTAAGGTACCAATATCACCCTATTTTTTTTAGGAATCCATTCACTAGTTAGGCATGCCTATTGTGTAGCTTCTTCTACCTTATTCGTGGGACACTTGGTACCTTCCTAACCATTTCAACTATTATTCTTATGCTTGTGGGAGCCTTCATGGCCATTTTCTATAAGTTGGCCAATTATTTTTCCTTGGAGAGTATCCACTTCTCTTCAATTACTAATTACTTATTTATGTCCTCCTTGATCAACCCCATCTTCCTCCAAAACCTTATCTTATCCTCTTATATTTATATAGGTCATGTGGAGGGTTATTCAATAGATGAGGGGCTTACCAGATCCTCTATTTCCTCAAGTACAATATTCATGACACTTTTAAGGGATTATTGTGCATCTTAGGTGTTTGGATCCTCTTCCAATTCTTCTATATATAGGATATATATCCCCACTCTATCTTCTTTAATCTATTACTCTATTTTGGGTATGAAGGTTACCTCTTTATTCATCTTTGAAAGAGTTATATAAGGGAATGTAATAGGTCCCTTGGTATTTTTATTATGTTTATTTCTAGAGGAAGTAATCTCTAGCATGAAGGTTAGGCATTTATTTTGAGGTGGGGGCATAATTTTATCTTCATAGGTAATTTTAAACTAGATGCACTCTATTATTTATTCAAGCTTATCTCCCTATTTTTTTTGAAGAGTCTCCCCCTTCATCTTCAGTGTAGTCTTCCCTTCACTATCAACTAGGGGAGATCATCATCCTTTCTAAAATTGTCACACTTCTTGCACAACTTCATTTAATAGTAGAGGTTGAATATTCTCATATTTATTATTTATCTTTGGAGGGGATCGATGTCCATTTTGTTAGAGTCATCTTCTTCATCTTTAGTGGCATTGGCTCTGAGATATACAAACTAGCACCTCATCTTGATCCTATCTTGATCCATGGTATTGACTAGGATCTCTAGTTATTATGAATTTGGAATTATTATTAGCACTACCATGAAATACCTGGTGGAAAATGTGTAAGGAAACTCAAGCCATGCTAATAGGTTCACATTTGTGAGTGTCAAGAGTACCACATATAAATATTACATTACAACAATGGTTATCATTCCTACCAATTATTCAGAGAGTTCCTAAGAGATGCACTACTCAATCCTAAAGGCTTATATTTACCCATTACACCACCCTTGTACCCTTGTCTTCTACTTCTACAAAATATAGGTGGGCAAATGAAGTCTTGGTACTTCATCATAGGGGACACATGTTTGGGTGGGAACACCCATAGGTAGTCATCATTACTATCTAACACACCTATCTCCTATATCATAATTAGAATCAACATATACACCCACTTAAAGGTTTCATGCACTTGATGGGAATCTAATGAATTCTTGACAATTTCCTTATTAATGAATTTGGATATCTTGAATTTAACCCCTTATACCATGTGGTGGGTGATGCATAAGAGAGTCTTGCTAATATCAGACCACCATTTTCTAAGGCATAGTTTGAAGATAACAAGGGGTGTCATTGACCTCATGATTTATTATTTGATGTTTTTAATGGGGAATACAAAGCATGACTTATATTATCCCAAGAGCTTTGTGACCCTTTCAACCTCCACTTCATCCTCCATCATCTCATACATGTCTTCACCTATGTTAGGTAGTCTTATGATTATACTAATGAGGTGAACTGATATCCTCATATTCCATGCTATGAAGTAAAATGAGTCATCATGGAATAATGAGAGGATGAATTGTACTAATTATTTTAGCTTGGAAAATCTTAGTAGATTTAATAGTTGTGTTGCACCTATGGTTTCTAATTTGTCTTTGATGGAGACTTAAAATAGTGTGGTGCTTTCCTATCTTCTTCCCCATGTCCACTATCTAGTTTATGTTTATTTATTATGACTTTGCTTCATATCTGGTGGTTTTATTCCTTGAGCTTGCACATATGTGGAAATGACACCCACTTTTCCCCCACCATGAACTATGGTGGGAATTTCATTTCTCTATAAATATGCTTTCTCCTCAATTTTGGATTTACCTCCATGATGCTTATGCCTTCCACCAATTGCACCTCTCATTTTATAGTGGATACTTATTCCACCACCCATGCTTTATTTTCATCCTTTTGCACCTATGGCAGTCTAATGTTTAGTTTCTTTTTTCCCATTCTAAACTAACTATTTTTAAAACATGGATAGTTGATCTTTCCAAATCCCAAAATCATGCTTGGTGATTCTTCATAGTCATTATAAATGAAACTGTGCCTTTAGATCTTGAGATTCCTATGCCATTAATGATGGCCTAGTCATTCTACACAACTCCTACTCCCCTGTTTATCTCTCAAATTCTCTCCTCTTACCTTCTTTTTAACTAAATGTAGAACACAATCTCTTCATTTTTCACTCATTCTTACTTAAGGGGTTGTGGATGCCTAATTTTCTCTAGTAGCATTATCTAGTTTGAGTGGCTTCAGCTTTGTTCATAACTATCATGAATTATTTCAAAGGTTTCTAACCTATTGAAGTCTATCCTCCAGCCCTTTATACTATGTTTTCAACTACCTCATTAATGCATGGCTTCATTTATATTTCTTAAAATATATTAAACCTAAAAAAACACTACAATCTAACACCAAATGGTCATTTATTATAGATATTTATGCTCCCTCCATAAAATTAACTTTGATAGCTATTTATTTAATGAAGTGATAGGTAATTAAAATGGTCACTTCCTAATGACCATTGGGTGGGTGTCAACTATCTTGATGATCATTATATTTTACTTGATTAAACTTGGCATGACCTTCACCCTTATTATGACAACTTGGGTGTAGTGGTTCACATGTACGATATTTATCTTCCTTGATTCTATCTCCTCTTAGTGTTATGATTCCTTACAAGTGTGCCTCTCTTTCTTAGTTAATTTATATGTGTTTTCATGTCTATTTCTCTGGCCTTCATTATCCCATACAAATACTTGTGATGGTCCTCTAACACTTCATTCTCTCCTTGATCTCTTATAAATAAACATCATGTGTGCCTTCCTTCATTAACTTGTACTCATATCCTTTTGAACTTGGTAAAATTCATGCACCTAAAGACTTAGGTGTCTAACCTCAAATTCTTAGAGAGTGATCATGATCAACTCACCTGACTAGATTTATGCATGTAAGCACCATAAGAGTTCTCCTATGGGCCTAGAAGTGCCATGCATATTCACTCAACATAAATAAAACAAAAATAAGGAAATATTTGGCTTGTACCAAATTTTATTATGGTCAAAACCAAAAAACTAACTTATGATTGGGAAGTCAGTGTTTGATGGTGCAAGTGCCATCCTAGGGGATGTATAGCTTCAAAATATTACCATTGAAATGCCTAGGGATTATCTCAATCAGTAACATGTGCAACTTATATGCACTAGTATCTAATATTCTATGAGTGATATAAGGTCCCACCCATCAAATAAACAACTTGCCTAAGTGCCTATTATACTTAGAGACATATAGCAAGACTAGTGCACCATTTATAAATACCTTTTATTTCATGTTATTATCATGCCATAGATTTTGGAATGCCTTGTATATATTATAGATCCATCATGTTTGGGTCCATCTCTCATCCAAGAAATCCACGTCTTCCAAGTGCACACTCAAAAACTCTTGGTCATATAATATACTAATAAACATGATGCATAATGAGGGTACTAGGAATTCCATAGGTAAAATGGCCTATGCACCAAACACTAGTTGAAATTGCGTATCTTTGTTTAGCACTTGAGCATAGTAGGATAGGCCCACATACTATTGACATAGGGTCATCCCAATCTTTGTGACCAATATCATAGATATTTATGAGGAATGTTCCCAATATTTTATTAAATAAATTTTTGGTTACATCACTTAGGGATGGTAAGGTGTCATTATATGGTGTGACACCATATATTTAGTTAGCAAGATCTGAATGATTTCATTGATGAAACATGTACCATGATCTATATCCAAGATAAGTGGGCATCCATAGTGACTCATGATATTCTACCAAATAAACCTAGCTATAGTGGTGGCTATACAATATTTTGTCAGTGATTTTTCAAACCACTTGTTAAAGTAATTTGTGGTGGATAGAATGTATCATGTGCCTATGCACTTTTTAGGAGTAATATGCCCAAAAAAATCAATGGCCCATATTTTAAATGGTTCCAGGGCAAGGATGGGGATGAAAGGCATTTCATCCTTATGGTTTTTCTTTCTCATGCACTGGTAGATGTCACACTCTTCACACATTATTTTTAATCATGGAATAGAGTTGGCCACCATAAACTTGATTGTAGTAACTAATGTACCATAATATCTCTATCATGATGGACTTAAACAATTCCTTCATGCACTTATTGAAAGGATAAGTTCCATTTGTAATCTAGGACATATCAGTGCATGAATTCATCATGGATTAATTTATATAGTTCCCCAAAAATAAGTTAAAAAAGGACAGTGAAAACTATTAGTTGTTTATTTTCCTCAGTCATCATGGTCTGTAGTATAGATTTAGAGGTTAGAAATGGGGTGATCTCTACCAAGTCTTTAGGGATGTGATAAACTCTTCAAAGTTGTGTGTTGGGTATATCATATTTAATATGCACTACCACATCACCAAAGTTGTATGAGATATATGTTATGGGCCCAATTTTTTGTTTTAAGCCTTCACTATAATATAGAACTATAATTATTAAAACAAAATAATCTATTGACAAATGGGCCCATGTAGAATGGGATTGTTCAAGAGGTAATTGAGAACATCATGATCATTGAATAAGATGAACAGGGTCACCAACAAATATTATTGAAACTTCTATAGGGCATCGACCATGGTAAGTGCCTCGCACTCAATTGTGGTGTAGTTTTATTCTACCTTGGTTAGTTTTTTGCTTGTGAAATAATTGGGATGATTTATTTTACCTTCACTTCATTGTGATAGAATGACACTAATTGTAGTACTAGAGGAATTAACATGAACATGGAATGGAGTTATGTAGTTGAAAAATTATAATATTGTTGCACTCACTATTTTGAGATTTATGCTCCAAAAATCATATTCTTGGATTATGCCCTAATATAATGGGCCATCCTTTTGCAAAATCTATTCTAAAGGAACCACAATCTTGGAATAGCTCCTTATGAAATTATTTTAATACCCACAATATCCAAGAAAGGCACCAATGTCTTTGTACATTGATGGGATCTTAAACTAAAGATGATTACAATATTTACTAGATAAATGAGTAGACCATCCTTATAGATGATGTGCCCAAACAAAGTACCAAATGGCATGGAAAAAACACACTTTTTGAGGTTCAATAAAATTTTCAACTACTTGTAGCTTTCAAACATAGGGTGCAAGCTATCATAGTGATCCTTCACTAACCCATACACAGTCTAATCTTCTAATTATAATTAGAGGAATTTTTGAATGAAGTCCTTAAAAGTTGTGATCACTACTTAGGAGAATATAGTTGGCATATGTTGTAGCCTAAATGGAATCACATTATATGTGAAATAACCATATTCAATCATAAATGTCATTTTGGGATTGTCTTCTCCTTGATTTAGACTTGATGGTTTCCTGAGAACTAATCAGTAAAGGTGTATATATCACAACCTATGATACCATCCAATACTTTATCTGTGAACAAACTTAGAAAGGGGCCAATTATGGAGGTGGCATTCAATAGTCTATAGTAAACACAAATCCAAATACACCCATACTTATTGATGTTGATGACCATGGGAATAACCCATTGAGATCCTGTATGGGATAAATGATGCATGCAACTATCATGATATCAATCTCCATCTTCAGGTTGGCATGAAGATTTGGGTTCATTTTGTGAGGTCACTTCTTGTTGGGTCTTACACCATTGACTATATTGATCCTTATCTTCCATAGGGATGGGTGTGTGCTTTTCATATCTCTATAGTTTTGAGGGAAAAGTCTTGGAATTACTTTAATAAATTAATAATATATACCAAACTCTATGTCAAACCAATAGGCACCTAGAGTATCAATATTTGGTTCACCCTTTAAACTAATATTTACCTTGGTAGTTTTTAATGGTGCTCAATTGGATTAATTTTTCTCCTAGTGTGAGTCCTCAAATTGTCTACTACCCTCAGTTGTTCTACCTAAATATGGGTAGGGTGTTCTTATTCTAGGGTGTTATCCTAAACTTGATCCACTAACTTCCTTTTGCTTGTTAAATTATTCTAGTTTTATGCCTTCCATGTTTCATCATCTTCATTACTAGAATCATTATTTAGAGTTTTATCTTCAAATAAGGTTAGGGGAACTAACCCATTTTCAATGAACATGTATTTTAGGTGTTCTTCCAATATTATAGTGTCCTTATATATTGAACTTTGAATTACCTATAGTGGCTCAATCAATTAGAGGTTTTGAGAAGAAAAGGAGGTGTGAACAAACTACTCCTTAAGGGCATCCCAATTTGATATTTAAAAGTGAATCTCATTGATAATATACCATGCCCATGCCCATGTATTCAATCTCATATAGAAGGTGTGCACCCATAAATTTTTTGGGGCCTTTTCATCATAAATAGCCCATGATTCTTTACAAAGATTCACATGTGCTATAGGGTCAAAGTCACCAAATTAGTCTAAGATTTCTAAGTACTCATTACTCTTTATAAATTTAGTGAAAAGGGATACCTTCACATCTTTCCAAGTTGGATATCTAATATTTGGTTGTACCCACCAATAAGTGGTATTGTTCTTCAGTGTATACACTAGTATGCCCATTCCATCTACCTCTTTTAGGATGCATGATTCAAGGTCATAGACATAGTCTTATATAAGATTATTCCCTTCATATCTTGGGAGAATTAAAATTTTGACCTTACTAAGGTGAAACATTCTTTTTCCCTTCCTCTTGGCATAAGGGATCCATATTTTAGAAGCATGATCAATTTGTATCTAACCTATCTTTACTAGTTTTGGTGTCTTTTATGCACCAAGCAACAACATCAACTAGTGGTATCATATTTTTCCTAAACCCATAGATCACAAAAAACATTAGAGGTGTTCGAAGCTAATTATCCATCTTCCCAAGAGAGGATTCCTTGATCATTTGGGTCTATAGTCTTTACACCTTGTTTCATGATGTTATAGATCTGGTTGATCTCAGAGCCAATATCCATGCTCTCAACATATAGGGGTCCTTAGTAATTTGAGAGGGTTATATATATCCTCTCCTTTACATTCTCAAATGTCATGTAGTGCCTTTTAAAGTGCATATCTACATTATTTTAATAATGCCATGGCCTTCCTAGAATCATCAAATATTTTTCCTACTCTGGTAACTCAATTACTTCAAAGGTAGCTTGGAATTCGACACCCATGATATCTATAACTATACTCTTTAGAATTATTATTAGCTACACTTGGGTCTTATTAGTCATGAAGATGATATTAAGGTAAGGACTCAATACTATTCTCCCCATTTTCTCTTAGTTATTTTTGGTCAAGATGTTGACCTCAATGCTTGTGTCTACAAGAACCTCACAGATAGGTCATCCATCAATAGTGGCATCTACCAGGATTTCTTGATCATATTACACATTTTATGTATGCCAAAATTCTTGTGCCCTCTCCATGTGTGGCATGGAGACCTCAACTTAAATTTGACCTGCATGCTCTAAGACTAAGTTTTTTAATAGGGGAAATATTCCCTTTGTTTATAGGAGATGTAGGATCTCAAGTAATTATCATATCTCAACTTCTTGGCTATTTTTCTTCTTACAAGAGGTAACAACCTAAATTTTTAGGTCTCATGATAATTGAAGATCCCCTTACAGGTTTTGGATTACACTCTTATCCTATTATAATACATATTTTAGCATGTTGGGTTTGTGTATGTCACAACTTTAGGATCAGGATGTGTTATGCACTCATAATGACCCTTATCCCTATATTCTATGTGTAACTCAGGTATTGGCACAATTGGAGGTGGAGTGGTGATTCCACTTAACTTAGTTCCATATACCTTAATTATCTCCATTTATGTAGGTTATGCCTTCAAGGTCTATATTTATATCTTTTACTCTTGCCTAATCATTCCTACACCCTTATCGATTCCAAGCTTACCTTGGGTCAAATTTTTATATAGGTTAGGGCATTATTATACCTTATATGATCCTTGATAATACCCATACATGAGATGTGTAGGGAAATAATGTTGATAATGATCCATTAAGCCACACTTATAACATGAGTGTGATGGGAACCCTCCACCACCATGTCCATTGCCTCACCCTCTAGAACCTTATTATATATCGAATCCTATGTTTTATTCACCATATACATCATTACATTGATTATCCTACCCTTTGACTACTGTTGTGTCCTACCAAGTATTTCTTTCCATGTTCTCATGCATTTCATCAATCACCTGATAATCAGTAGCTATATGGGTATAAGCATCACATAAAAAACAATAAATGATTGTGTTAACATGGATGGAGTGTTGAAAAAAAAGGTAATTATGGACATCATGCTCCTATTGATAGACATTATAGCTTATAAACAAGGTAAACACATTCCTTTGTGGGCACTTAGTCTGATTATGGCCTTTTGATTCATAGTCAATGCACCATAGTCCACTTCGAGTGTTATGCAATGAGATATTATTAAGATCATAAAGTTATGAGGCCATAGATATAATATGCACCTCCATAAATTGGATTATCCTATTATCTACACTTTTGACTACCTTGGCTCTGAGTTTAGATTCAAGTACTTCTTGAGGGTCTATAAAAGTATTCATGGAAATCACTCTTTAGAATGGCATGAGAAACCCTATAATGAACAATTGTTCATGTTTGGAAGGGTGAATATGATATGGGAATTTGGGTAAGAGAGTTTTAAACATTTTATTATACTTACACACACTCTCTAAGAGTCCTTGGGTAATCTCATTTAACACCATGATGATTTATTATTCAAACTATGGAATGTCAAATTCCTTTATAAATGCATCTTTCAGGGTATCATTGTCAACCATGGCCTAGTTAGGATCAAATTTTATATACCAGGTATGTGCATGATCAAGTAAAGTGGTCATAAACTAGGTAGTCTTGTGCTCTGATTGGGTTATATCTCATGCATGCCATTATAGTTCACACTTCAGCACATGTTCTATAACATTCTCCATGACATGATACTTTAGCAAGTGCATATCCATTCCATAGTAAATTTGATGTAATGGGAAAATGGTATTTAGTCACTTATACCCTCAACACCTATCTTTATGGTGGTCTTATATTGCCTCCATCCATGGGGTTAGGCACTAGTCCCATCATTACTATTGGTTTAGTTGATGCCATTAGCACTATGATACTTATTTTTGGTACTATACCACTTCAATGGGATGTTTTCAACTTTGTGTTACTGACATTGGCTAATTTGGTATGCTCATGTTCAATTTATATTATGGTGAGCTATCACCTAATGGTCTAAAGGTAGTTGTGCTCACCTCCTTATATGGAATAATCTATTCAATCATAAATTTTCACTCAAAGTCTATAAAATGTCTAAGATCTAAGTCATCAATAGATTAAATTATTAATTTTGTACTTTTTTCAAGTGGGGGATCCATTACATGAGCATGTGTTCTAGGTTCAAAGAGGGTAGGCATGTCAAGAATATATGTAGTCACCAAATCCTATAGGAACCTAGTGAATTCCACACCTAGAAAGTATTGAGCTCAATCCATTGGTTCATTATATATCTCATCCTCATTCTTTTGTGTTTCAAGAGATCCTTCCCTATGTTATTCTCAATCACTATGGGTTCTATCAACACTTCCATGTTCTAGATATTCCATTAGTCTATGTCATATCTTATTATAGGTCAATCTTCTAAGCTTTTGGGTGTCAATTTACCCATCCCCTTCCATTATGCCTCACCTACACATCTCCTTCCCCCCTTTTCACTTCCCATATATGAAAGGAATTTACCCTTACATCTCCAAGGTTTTAAAACCATAATCCACCATTAGGTGTTTGAGTTTTGCATTAAATTCCTTCATAAACATGCTTCTAGGGTCATGAAAAAACTTGTACTCTACTTCCTCAGGGCATGAGTATGTTGAGACTATGAAGTCAAGTATGTAACAATTTGGAGTCCTTGCCACCATTGATCCACTTCTCTAGTCAATGTACCATCTAGGGTCTCAAGCCATTCTATGCACTCCTTGATCTACTCATAGCATTATCCGTAGTGGGTTGGATATAAATCCAACCATTGATACACATGCTCAAGTAACTCACACAAAAATAACTCATATAGTGCATCATATAGGTTATTTGAAACCCATTTTCTTTTCTTTTGTCTTTAACAGGTTGGATGCTTCATCAAAAATCTATCTTCTATCTATTATAGCCAACACTTAATGTTTTTGAGGTAAATTTAATACATCATTATATCTCACCATCATAACAATAAAATTTCAACATGAGTCCTTGAAATGGAACCAAAATGTTTTATAAAAGCACATAAAGTTGTTTTTGTTAATTCTTGGTTTAGTACAACTATGTGCAAGCATGGGATACTCTATTTATGCTTAACATTTGAACACTTAACTATGTCAACATCAATCCACATAAGTTACAAGCCTTATGTTCTCACCCAAAGCATAACTGAGAAGGAACTAGGGCCTATATTAGGCTATTTGTGCCATAGTACAAGGATTAAATAAGGGGACTTGATCAATTCAACTAAATCTTTAGTTAGATACATAGGTGTATCTCTATCATGGACTAAGCCTAGTGTCATGTGGGTACAAGCCTTTTTTTAGATATCCTACTATCATATAATTTATTTAAGGGTGAAAATGGTGCTTTCAATCAAACTACTCATGCTAGAATCATGCTCCTAAAAAAGATAGGAACACTTGGTGTAGAGTTTATACTTAATCTTAATGTAAGTTATAGATTACATCATTAACATTTTTAGGGACTCCATTAACAATGTGAACCAAAAGCATGCATGAGAAGTAATTAACATAAATGAATTTAAACTATAATATTACATCCATTACACATTTTATTAACAATCCAAAAGATGTGTAACCTAGACGCATCATGTTTTACTACAATAGTCTTCACCATTAATTATAGATCAAAATAGAGTATAGAGTTCATAGCATAAGATATGTCTAGTTCATATTAATTAATGACCAGAGGCTCATAGACAAGCTTGGGTACTTACATATGGAGCCTTCATAGCATCCATACTACTCCTATATCTAATATCCAACAAATCAATGTTTACAAAGAATCTTCATTTTTCCAAAGCTCCACTATAATTTTCCATCTCTATCCCTTTGCTTCAACTGGTTCAAGCTCCTTCAATAGCTTCTAAGATCATCTTCACTAGGTTTTAAGGTACACATAGATTTCTAATTTTTATCATGGTCATAATAAACATTGGCTCCATAACCCTATGAACTCTATGTTATAGTCACCACATCTCACCAATCCTAGAATATGCCCATAAAATTTGAGATATTAGTTAGCCACCTACCAGCTGGTGTAAGATATGCATTGTATCCTCTATATGGAACCAAAATTCCCAACATCCAATCACTAAAAAATGATTTCTTTTCACCTAGGTAAATGTCATGTTGGTGTGAGTCCTTTACTTAATGAGATAAGGGACCCAACACATATGTGATCTTTCAATCTGGTGAAAGTGATTACATCCTTTTGAAGTTTTTATTTACAACATGCCTTCAACATAGACTTGATGACCTTGAATCTCATATGAAATGAGTGGTTACTATTATTGGTATCATGGTAAAAAGAGGTACATTTGTTTCCATCTATAGTTCCCTTGGCCATTCTTGACCATACATGAACCTTAGTGGGGTGTCATCCTCCTTCCTTAGTATAATGCTCCATTTTTACTTGCTAAAACCTCCATTTCCATCAAATAATCCCCCACATTTCTAAGTATTTATCCTTTAGTTTATTACAAAATAACCCATTATAACCTCTAATGATCCATAAGGTTCTCCCTTTAATCCTATGACAAGGTTCACAACCTTTTTTAAATAAGTAAACTTGAACAAGACTAGAACCATACCCTTTTTATGATCCACTTGAGTTCCCACCTTCCAAATTCCTATGTGATCATATTAATATATTTGGTACCCTTTACATGTGGTCCAAATATGTATCAATATTTTTAGTTTCTCACCTTCATGTTTCCCTTTCCAATCATACCTCTGTGTGAGTGTATAATGAATGTATAATTCTTTCAATGTTAAAATTACCCTTAGTTTTCCCTTCCCTCTTAACCAAGTGGAGATATTTTGTGTCCCCTTCATCCTTTCCCATTTTAACATTCTAAATTTATTTCCTCAAATCATGTTTCCTCAAAAATAGGTGAACACCACTATATATATACTACTTCCTTAACACAAAAATTGTAAAATATAGGGTACTTACCATGCTGAGAATGAGATGAGTTTATGTTCTTGCAAGGAGCTACCCCAATAATAAATTTATATAATTCCTTTCAATAAAAATGGGTGGATTTATCACACATTAGAGTGTTTGATTTTTAGAAATAACTTAAAATTTTATCCTCTCGAAGTGGGTCAAGTTTTCAAAAAAAACTCAAAATTTTCTACTCCTAATATGGGTTGAGTTTTCATAAAATAGAGTTACTTAACAAAAATTCGGTAGGTTTTATTACCTCATACTATAGTGGCTTCTCAAAATCAAAATATGTATCCTCTTCCCAAGATCTAAAAATTTCACCTAGATCCCACATCAATGGACTATTTCAGATAATCTAGACTTATGTCCCTAAATTGGATGGGATATAATATTTGAAAATGAATAGTTTTTGGATTTTGCATAAGATTAATGTGAAGAGTATGTTAATAATTTGGATCTTTTCCCCATATATTATATTAGAGATATTTTTAAATTATAAATTTTTTAATAATGTAGGCATATTATTGATATATGTTTTTTAGTTGGACTATAGATAAGTCCAAATTATCTAAAATAGTCCATATCAGTATTTTATTACTCTTAAGTTTGAGCCTTCAAGTGGTATTGATGGATTCTATTACACTTATTTACTATCATCACCATCTATAAATTATAAACTACAAACTGTCTCAATATCCATCTCAAAAATTTGATTATTAAAACATTGAAAGTAATTTCTATACTCTTGTTGAAACCAACCTTCCTATTGATCTAACTCTACATTTATAACTTCTAATTTTTATGAAAAATGATCTAAATCAAAATATTATTAATGTATAACAAGCTCATCAAACACCTACTCGATTCCTTTACCCTTTCTTTTTTTTTCATGAACTATTCTACAACATCAATCTAATTTTATGCTTTTATAAGTGACCTTTGAGTATTTTCTAAAGAGTTCTTGTTTGATTCAAGCTCAAGGGTGAACTCATCAACCTCAACATTCATTGCCTTAGATGAATTTAAGGAATCATATATAAATTATATGGCCACATCCTTGAATTTAACCATAGTAGATATTTTTATTTCATTATTTATAATTCAACCTAAACTATATGTAAATTTTCCATATTGATAGTTTTCTCAAGCTATTCTCTCTTCATATTTTGCATAAATTTTTTGAGATAATTTTTTGTGTTATCCAAACCTATTAAGGATTTTGATTCCCTATTATTTATTTATAATAATTTATTATTACAACATCCCTCATAAAATATATAGTCATGTAATGAAAATGAACTATTCTTAGAATCAATGAAAAAAATCAGCATTCTCTTTTAAAACATACCTTTGCATAGAGTTGTTCTAAAATATTTCTACTTTAGAGGGTTATTCCAAGTGTTTTTTTCCTCCATATAAGGTTATTTAATAAATTTATAAACTTTTTAATGTTTACCTCTATTCTTCTTCATGTTCATCCATCCTTGGTAGTTATTTTTACTACCCCAAACCCTATTGATAGGGCCCCTTCTACTACCCCAACGTGATTGTTTTTTGTTGTTCTACAATTATGGTCCTAGGATGCCCTAAAGTATTATCCCTTTATTGTCTAAAGGGTCTCAAATTTATAGTTTTTTGTTATTCAAGGGGTTTAATATTTTATTTTTACTCTACTACTGAATAAGGCCTCAACTTATCCTCACATTTTCTAATAACATTTTCAATCAACACATGTGAAACTAGAGAAAAAAATTGTTTTTGCCTCACATTAACCCCTAAGATAGATAATAATTGTTTATAAATATCATCACTCTCATTTATATTCAAAGATAGATTTTTTTGCATACAATTAACAACATTTTCTGTATGATCCTCATTGATAGATGTAAGAAAATGTTAAAATATTTAAATAATAAGATCATCACATTTTAAATCCAACATCAAAAAACATGACCTGATTTTTTAAAAAATTTATATAATTTTAACCCTCTTAGAAAAATAATTCACTTTTTATCCTTTAGACCTTATAAACTCTCCACAATCAGCTAAAATATATCCCTCATGGTTTTGATGTTGTAAATAACATTAGTAGCTCTCATTAATGTAATTTCACTAATACAATTGGTAACCAAAAGCATTACCTTTTTATTTGGGTGTTTTAAGAATAGGAATATACCAAAAAAATATTGGAAGGATTCAACACCCATTAAATTATCACATACTATGACTAATTTACCGTAGATAACCCATTTTATAATTCTTCCAAGATGCTGATTATGTCACCTATTGCTTTACATGGTTGCTCTAGTTTCCTCCCTACTCATTAGATCTTCTCTTTTCCAACTTATTCCATCATGTTGGATTAAATTTTTTTTATAACCCCATAAGATAAAAATATCTAATATTTAATACCAATTTAATGACCCTTTTAGGCTAGAAAATGGAATAATTTAGACTTCATTGGAAACCCTTATTGTGAAATCTAAATATGCAAATTCAACAACCAATAAAATTATAACAATAGAAGAAATTAGAAACTAGTCCCCAAAACCCTAAAAACCTAATTTGGGACTTCAAAATTTTAGTAAATTTAAGGATAACTTATATTAACACACTTTTACTTCACCAAAATTCATAAACTAAATTTATATTGTAGCCTTAGAATTTAGAAATCATAAAATACACTCAAACCATGAAACTTAGAATTCTAGAATTTATTATTGACCAAAATACCTCAAAACTTAAAAAAACTCATATCTTCATTAAAAATTGGGAATTACAACACAATTGACACATAAAATGATCTTTGAGGGATAAACTATCACACCAAACTGAATTTAGAATTTCCATATGCCAGAACATGCCTAAAAAGTGACCCTAAATTCCTTAAAGGGTTAAACCTAGGTAGAGGGGGTAAAAATCAGATCCTAATGCTCAAAATATATAAATTAGTGCCCAAGCATGGATGTGTAACCCTATTGTCCTGAAAATTGCCTCAAAACCTTGTCAAATGTCCCCAAACCAAGTAGCCTTCCTTGACCTAGTGATGACTCTTGTCATTAATTCATCACACCCTAGTAAAGGTCAAACCTTTATTTTCTAAATATGATGATCAATTAAAACCTATAAAATGAATATACCCACTGTGATAATTAGAGGGTTTTATCCCTAATAATTTATAACATTAAAATTTTTCATTTATAAAGCCTTGAGTTAATATTTTCATGCTTAGTCCCCAAAATCAATATCCAAAATAACATGTCTTCACACCGAAACATCATCTTCATTTTATATTATTACCTCTTAGGGGTGTGTTTAATTTTTATGGAAACCTCAAATGTTTAAAAGGGAAAATTACCTTATAAAATTCACTTAAGGCCTTAGAATGCCAATGACCCTCAAAGTCACCCACTAAAGTTAAAATTAGAACAATAAATCATTTTTGATAAATTACAATATATTATTAATATTATTTAAATTATTTAAAAATACTTTTTATTTTTATAATAATATCAATTTATCTTTACAAAAGAGGACATTAAAACCATTGTCATAATAATATGTGACCATGCCATCTTGATATTTTGAATCACTAGTAAAAGAAGATTGAAAATAGGTTTCAACTACATTGTATTAGCTTGTGGTACATGTATAGTTACTTTATAAGTTATGATTGGTTCCTTATTATTTTTAGTGGTTGATTAACCCATCTCATATATATGCATCTAGGCTACTTGAATGGATTGTGCTAGAGGAATGATAAAATTATTTTCCAACTATGATTATGGTTAGATCTCGTTAGTAGATAGGGTCATCTTATAATATCTGGAAGGGTCATCATGTGTTGTCTATGTATAAGAATATAATTTATGCATGAATTTGATAAACTTGTGTAATGTTTTTGGTACTACTTGCTTAACATATATCCAAGTTCATCCCAAAATCAAGTTATAATGTAACTGATTAAGCATAATGTATAAATTAATAGGTATTATTGACCAAATTTGACCCTAAGTTAAATTTGTCAACCCCCTATAACTATAAAATCATAGGTTATTAAAATGTGGTAATTTCATACCCTATATGGTCCCTAGAGTCTTCATTTAACCTTGTTAACATGTTTTAATGTTAGTTTGGATAAGTTAAGGTAAAATCATGTTGTGGTCATATAGTGGTTTAGGTATGTCATGGAGAGATAAAGCATGTTAAATTTGTTTAATATGTGATTATGGGTTAATTAATGTCATTTTGTGTTGTAAACATATTATAATAGTATTTCATGAAGTTTTGGAATGTCCAAGGTTCAATTACTAGCTTGAAGGTGATGAAAATACATGAAAATGTGATATTTGGATAATATTTAAGTATGAAAAATTTACATAAGTGAAAAATATGTACCAAAAAAATTAAAATTTCATTGGATTAGTTAGAAAAATGTCACACATGTTAGCATGTCAGAGAAAAATCAAAATCTTGAATTTCAATGCCATCTTGAGGACTTAGAGAAGTTGTACATACTTATGGAAGTTATTTGAAAGTGAAAACATTATATAAGTGTAATTTCATCTCCTAAAAGTAATAAAAAATCTTGGAAGTAATTTATACATCCAAAATTTTCATAAAATCACTTTTATCTTCCATCACTCGATTCACAAAGTAGTGAAAGCCAAGTTCAATCAGATGGCGCAAGCCATATAGATAGAGTTGGGGGCTGATATTTTGACCAAAGTTTTAGAAAAATATTGGATTAAATTTTTTATAATTTGTATTTATATTGTTTCTATTAAATTTATGATTAATTGATAAGAATCTAGACTACTTTTTGAGAGCTTAAAACCCCAAAGGTTGAGTTTTGAGCAATTACAGTTTAAGACGTGAACTCATGGATACATTAAACTACATAGGGTAAGTTATAATATGTATTTATATTTGTAATACACATTAATTAATAATGGTGGAATGTGAGGATGGCCTTTTCACAAGCAAAGAGACTCTTGTGCATAATTTAAGATGACTGGTAGTTTTTCTATGTTTCTAAGTTCTCCAAGTGGTTTGATGGATTTTATTTATTATTAATGTTCTTATATTCTCTCTTATCAATCCATTAATTATATTTTAATAATCTAATTATTTCATATAAGTCACAATAATGGCCACTTCTTCATTCACTCTTTGTGGATTGTGTTCTGAGTTTGCATAGCAGAGGTGTTTTAAATGGTTTGGATATGAATTTAAAAAAACATTTTAAATTATTTATTTCTTATTAAATGTGATGAAACAATTAATAAAAAATACCTTTTAGTCCTTCTATCCATGTTTCACTTTTTAAGGTTTCAAACACAAGTTCTAGTCTCTATTTTCCATAGGCCTATAGGTCTACAAATGTAGGTATACTCCATAGTTGTCAATGTTTGATGAAGTCTTCCTATCCATGGATTATTATGATGATTTAGGATTTAATTATTTCATATTTAAATGATTCCACTAATCACTTAAATCCATAGAGATTGCAAGACTAAGTTAACAAACCTAAAGAGACCTACAGGGTTCTATGTGTAGGCAATCAAAATAAAAAAAAGGCCTAATAGTGTGATTTGAGAATGCTAATGAATATTGAAGGAAATTATAAAGGATCTCAATGAATTTGATCTATATATATGTCATGATGTGGTTTAAAAGATCTTCAAGACTAAAAACATAGTCAAACTATCTTAGTGACATAGTCACCTATAGAACTGTGTATGTGAACAAGTGATGATAGAGAGTATGATGAGGTATTGGAATATTCAAGACATAAAAAGTGTTTTGAGACATAAATCACCATAAAAATTATCCATTATAAATTTTTAGAGATAAGATAGAGTCATGAATCTTCAAAACATAGTCAGACCTTCTCATGTTGAGCACCTATAGCCAGTTGAGGAAATTGGTTTTGAAATAGTAAGGTTGATGAATGTTTAAAACTTGAAATCATGAAAATGGTCTCAAAAAAACATAATTTGAGGTATATTAATTAATATATTATTTAAGAGTGTAAATAGATAGTCAAAAGGGTCTCAAATGCACTCAGTCCTCTAAGAGAAACCTGCAGGCTACTAGATGGTATGGGCTATTCCAATCCTAAACATAGTGAAAATTATTAAATAATGCTTGAATCCATATTTCATATTTCAAACATAATTAAATAATTTGATTCAGAGTTATGGATTGTAAGTAAAAAAATTCAAAACCATTCCATACATAATCAAACTCCCTATACACACCTAATACGACTAACTAGGATGACTACCTTGAGATAATAATGTTGATAAAATTACAAATTTAAATATTTTAGAGAATATAATAAACATATGAATATAATATTATGTAGATATTTGAGATTTTAAATGATAAAGCTATGTCTCTAAAGCACCAAAGTGACATACCAATTCTAAATACATATGTACATGTTGACCACCAATAGGTATGCCTAAATGACAAAGGGTCTCCCGAAACATGAGAACTATTGTTTGAGTTTTTTAATATGGAAATAAGATTATGGTTATAAATACATTGAAGTAAAATAAGTTATATTATAATAATTTGAGGATAAAATGACTAAAATAGGGGTCATACACCTACACACAATCAAGCCTATTTGCAAGATTGAGGAATACTCAAATGAGTAAGTCATTGGTATGAGAGAGAGAGAGAGAGAGAGAGAGAGAGAGAGAGAGAGAGAGAGAGAGAGAGAGAGAGAGAGAGAGAGAGATGAGAGAGAGAGAGAGAGAGAGAGAGAGAGAGAGAGAGAGAGAGAGAGAGAGAGACAACTTTATATTTTGAATTTTATTTAAAAGGTTTGAACATGTTTCACCAATATAAATTCAAACTCATGTTTGAAAGAAAATAGACAGTCAAAAAATGTTCAGTCCTATAAAGACCTAGTTTCACACTCAAGTTTGTATGAGTATTCAAATTTGATGAGATTAAGGTGATATGAGGTGACTAATATGTGATTTAATATGTCAAATATAATACCTTTAATTCAATAAACAAAGTGAGACAACATGTTGGCATACCCTATATAGGCATATCACTCCTTAGTGCATACATAGGCCTAATGGGTAGTCAAGACATAAAGAGATGATAGTGAAGTTAAGTGGAGTGAGTATTAGAGATTGAAGACATGATATTATTTTGAATAACCTACACAAACATTACATGAAGTCACATATCTCCCAATAATGAGAAACAAATGGATATAGGTAGCTAGGGTATAATAGTCAATTTAATTCGAGAATCGTAGGCATAGGCTAGTGGCATATGTAGAAAGTTTGGTGAACTAATGTGTAAATAAAACTATTTTAATATGTCAATGAGGACATAATATACCTATTTATTTAATTTTATATCATTATAATCTTAGTAAATTTCTCAATAACCCAATTTGTTCTTAGACATCATAAAATGCTTGTTTTCAACCCAATAAGTCATTTTATTTTGCTTGGTATGGAACACACATGATTCATGGTATCCTAATATAATTTTAGAATTTAACTACCCTATTTAAATTTAATTTTTAGGAATTATTTTGTGGTTTCATGTTTCCATCTTTATGAATCATCCTTAAGAACCCAAGTGACTTTCAAGCTACCTAAGAGAGTCATAAGGACCTAATGAGAGAGAAATGAAGATTTATGCATCTATATAAATTATGAAAACTTAAAAAACACCCTTAAAATGTTAAATAATCCCTTTATCATCATCCCAAACCATTATTTGATACATTATTATACGTAAATGTGTGGGTTGGGGCTAAAAAGACTATTTTTTTACTATTTTATAGGTTTATACAACTTTTCAGATCTTATAAATTTGCATGGAGGATGGGAATGATGTTTTATAAGATAATAACACACTAATTTATTGTTTTTTATGTGTGGATATCCTATAAAATCATTTATTACTCTTATCAGGGAGGCTTAATCAAGGCCTAGTTAGGAGAGAGAAAATGAAAAAAAGAGATATCTTCACTCACTCTAAGACCATGAAATTGAACTTTGAGCTATAAGGAAACACTAGGTACTATAATAAACCCTCATATTCTCACCATATTTTGTAATTTACTCCACACGAGGATGTTTTCATCATTTTAAGGTTATAAGGAAGGAGGCCTATTTGATGCTATTGGTAGAGAATGAGTTATTGGGGCTAGTTTGAGGCCTAAAAATGGTTTTTCATGTCCAATATGATGTTAATGTACCATCCATAAATTTTTATTGAGTTGAATAAGACAAATCCAATATTTGACACTTGTGTGTAAAATAGGCCTAAGGAGATGAAGAGTCCTCTAGATACCTTGAAAGAGAAAGAGATGATGTGTCAAACAGAACTTGATGTGGTTAGTTTATAGGTTTTAAAAATAGATACAATATTTAGGATAAATTTATCTAACCATAAATAAGGTCAATTGTCCTTTAACATGTCAATACATAGGGGAGTTTCAAGAAGCTAGTCAAGGTGTCAAGTAAGCATTTCAACTCTCATGCCACTTAGAGAGTTAGAGAATTTTTCAAAGAGATACACATGGTATCTTATACCTATTTAGGTAGTTCTATAACTACTCTTATTATTGTAGCTGACATGACATGTGTCTACTCTTTTTCTCTCATAAGTCCTTCTTTTCTTCTCTCACTTTCTCTATATAAGCAACCACTTTTGGCTTGAAAATAATCCATGACTTGTATAGTGAATCAATGATAGTTTGAGTGTGATATTTTAATTTCAATAAATATTTAAATCTTGTTTCAAGTTCATAACTTCTTTTCTAATTGTGTGAATTAGTGCATAGTTGAATGACAAGTGATAATCATATATCCTTGTGTTCATCTTACTCTTCATGTTTTGTGCAAGTAGTCTGCTCTCTAATATGTCACATGAAGTGTAGTTATTTTTTTTTATCTATATTTAAGTGTAAATTAAATCATTAGTGTCTATAATAAAAAATATTTTTTATCCACCTTGAAGAAGTTTATTTTATATCATCTTCATGTTTGAAATACTTATGTTAGAGAAATCTAGGATGTTAAAACTAGTCTTGTGAGTCATCTTTCATAGTCCAAGTATATGGTATTATAGTGGAGATAAAATTGGTGTATCGACTCTTTATATTATCATCTTTTCATTTTATTTATATCCTTATTCATCTAAAAATTCTAAGTAATATAGGTGATGAGTTTAAAC
The DNA here is from genome assembly GCA_037957365.1 of Torreya grandis. Classification (NCBI taxonomy): domain Eukaryota; kingdom Viridiplantae; phylum Streptophyta; class Pinopsida; order Cupressales; family Taxaceae; genus Torreya; species Torreya grandis. The sequence continues at coordinate 217,521 of JARHVA010002176.1, read as the reverse complement.
AAACAAATCTAGGGAGCTAGCCCTTCAATATAGATGTTTACCTCTACTATAGGTAGCCCACAGGACTAGAGGTAATCCCATGTTCCACTAAATTTTGAAAAGGATTTAAATAACTCTCCAAAGGTGAAAAATTGAGTGGCAATAGAACCATGTTGGCACATAGTTTTACATTTAATGAAAAGGTCCTAAATATTTGATGAAAATTGTTTTTATCAAACCCTTTTATGTTTTGATATGATTGTTGAATAGTATTAGTATTAATCCCCAATGGTTTTAATAAAATAGTGTTATAAATATTATTCCACAATAATTATATACTAATGCATCTTTCAACATTTTATTTTGCACTTGATTGTGAATGAATAATGGTAGTTTTTGATCTATTGTGTGTTTCATAGGCAATTTTTCTTTGTCAAAAGATGATGAATTTTTAGATATCTTTGAATGTGTTCATGATAGAGGAAAATTATGTAGGTTTCATATCACTAGGGAGAGTTATTTATTTTAATTCATTACATAAGATGTATTATTATATTATTGATATTGTGAGTAAATTCAAGATATAAATTCTAGAAAGGTTATTATTTAGTTGTTCTATGATGTGGGTTGATGATCTTTATTCATGGGAGGTAGAATGTGTTCATGAGGAAAACATTAAATATATTAATTATAACACACATTATGGGGTAGCTTACCTCATATATTGTTTATAACATGGAACATATAATTTATAATATGTTATGGGTGAATAATGGGATTGGGATGGTAGTTATTACAACCTTAAGGTCTAGGTGGAGGATGAATAAAAGGAGTCATGCATTCCTTTTGGCATCTAGTGGTGATAAAATTCTACTCGGATTGTATATTTTAATAATATTATTTAATGAAGGCTTGGTATTTTTCACTATTTATTTTGTCCTTATTAGTGTTTTTATATTTGATCCATTTACTTACATAATTAATACAAATGAGATATAATATCAAATTTGAGAAAAATGAAAAGAGTAATTCCATGAGTTGCATTAACCAATAATTTTCATTTTTATAAGCCTTGTTAATTTGTATTACCAGGGAATAAAAATAAATTAGGTATGAAAACAAAACCCTAAGGTTAAAATCTATAACCTTGAAAGGATTAAACCCTAATGGAAACCTAGTGTTTGACATGGTTTCGTTAGTGTATGCGTTAACCAATATTTTTGTACCCTAATTTATTTGTAAAAATAATAATAGGATAAAAACTAGTATAATAATTTTGATTGATAAATATGGCATCCATAAATACATCTAAATATAAAATACTAAAGCTAATTGTAATGATTTCATAAGTAGTGCATGTTAAATATAGTAAACACAATAAAGAGATGAAACTTTAGATTTTATTGTTGATTGTCTGACTATGACTATGTTATGATAATGGAAAATAGACAAGTTCATGACGATGATATGTTGGGTTGTGAGAATATATATATATATATATATATATATATATATATATATATATATATATATATATATATATATATATATATATATATACATATATATATATATATACATACATATATATATATATATATACACATATGTATATATATGTGTATATATATATATATGTATATATATATATGTATATATATATGTATATATATATATATATACATATATATACATATATATATATGTATATATATATATACATACATATATATATATATATATGTATATATATGTATATATATATATATATATATATGTATATATATATATGTATATATATATATGTATATATATATATATGTATATATATATATGTATATATATATATATATACATATATATACATATATATATATATATATATGTATATATATATATATATATACATACATATATATATATGTATATATATATATATATGTATATATATATATATATGTATGTATATATATATATATATATATATATATATATATATATGTATATATATATATATAGGGCTAGTTTTATCATATCTAGGTCAATATCGACTATTGATACTAACCTATAGTGGTTGGTACTAAAATTTATAGAAAAAATATTATGTGATTATATTATCACCTTTTTCTTTATTTTAAATTAATATATACATGTTATTTCAAACCTTGATGTTTTACACAACTCCATAAACTAACCTCCTTTACCTTGACACCACAGGTGTGCTTCTGAAGGCTAAAAAATTGCAAAACTTATAAAAATTTAATGGCCTGAGTTGACCCTAAGGAAATGTTTGATTTTAAAAATTCACCATTTTTTTAAGAGGGATATTACCATTAAGATAAGGTTAGTATCAACTGATGATACTTACCTAGTATTATATTATTGACCTATGTATAGGTGGATGAAATTGAGCATCTAGGCATGTCTTTGTAAGATATTATTCTTGTTTAAAGTAGACAATTAGGTTTTAGTAGGTGTGTAGCAAAATTAAAAAGTATAAAACCCATAAGGTAGCATTTTTGTGTGAGATATAGTAATGTTATGACCATATTTATGTTATAAAGTCATGCATGTTAAATGTGTGTCAAACTTGTCATTATCAAGTACTTAACACCAGATTTTGGTATCCAAAAATTCTACCCTTTTATTCTAGTAATTAAATTTAGAGATTAAAATGAAATATATACCTAAGTGTGTAAAAAATATTTTGTATTTTTTAGAAACCTTCAATTACACAATTCACTCAATATTAAAACCTTTAACAAACTTATGTAGTCAATGTCAAAAAATTGAAACCTGAATTTGGAACTTTAAAATTTAAAAATTGAAGTGTAATGAAGGAGTACACCTCTATGTTGGTGAAAACCATGTTTCCCTTAAAACTTTTTATATATGATGATTCAGTATTTTAAGAATTATATAGTTATTCTTATTTGATAAAACACATATAGATTGGGGTGATTGTGCCCCAAATTTATGTAACTATTAAAGCCCTTGGGTTGGAAGGACAACTTGATCCAACTCTCATAAATGTGGGAATAATTATGTGATGTACTAACTATAATAAATACTATAAAAATAAAGGAAAACCATATGATGGGTTCAATATAAGTAAAAATGAATCAACCATTGTAAATGGATTATAGGTTTAATTTTATGGTTTTACTCAAGTTTGATCCATATAAAACAAATACATGGTTAAAAGAGAATGAATTGTGTTCATGCCCCCATCAGGACCTTATATTTAATTGTATAGTTTTTATGATTTTTTATCAATGTTAAATAAAATGATGCTCAAAAGATAATAAATAATGTTAATTCCCCCATCATGACCTCAGCCTTAAAAGTATGAAGTGCAATGATAAACATTTTCCATTAAAATTTAAAACTATATTTTTGTATATGTGCATGAACTACTATCATGACTCACAAATTTTATGTGCACATATATGTATTGACTAATATCATGCAACTTGAATATAAAAAAACTAATATATAATTCTTTTCATATATATGATAAACATGACTACATATATCTCTAATGTGTGTATATGTGAAAACATGTAATTCTTATTCTTATAAATTATTCACATATGCCTCTGCTTATGCACTCAAATGTGTATGAATTTATAATCAAGTATTTATATAATTAGTGTATATAAATGGTATATATCCCCATAATATTTATTGATGTTCTAATATATATCAGGTAACTAAGTCATTTGATGCCAAAACCATTCTTAGTATTTAAAATATATACTTTGATTTGATTTTTTGTTCATGGAAGATTATATGTCTATGAAAATCCCACTATAATTACCCCTTTTTGAGATGAGGGATATGTCTTGTAATTATCTCATATAAAAATAATAACTAATTATATCATGTCATGTATAAATATAAACTCATGAATAACCATGTAAACATGTGGAAATTATGCCATCATATTAATGTATATGTCTATCAAGGCATGTATGTTATAGATTTAATATAAAGCATATAAGTGTCACATATATATATATATATATATATATATATATATATATATGAAGATGTAGTATTAATAATAATTAGGGATAAATGAATAATATTACATAGTAAATGTGGATGATATGTATCATGGTAAAAATAAATGTCAACAAGATCAACATGTGAAATAATATCAAGAGTCAGTGTCACACATAAGGTAAGTGAATAGATAAAAGGGAAATGTAGATGCCATAACAAACAAAGACAAGGGCCATACACAAGGGACATAAATATGTCACAAAAAATGAACATAAATATTTCAAGTGAATTAAGTAAAAGGGCCACATGTAAGGGTCATAAAAATATCACAAATAAAGGACATAAAAATGGCATATCAAATAAGCCCAAGGTCCACATAAAAAATTCAAGTATAAACTAGCCTATTATACAAGAGAGTAACAACCTAACTAAAGAATAGAAAAAGTAAAAATTAGTCTACATTAACCATATGTATCAATGTCACATAATAGTATAATAGCATATTCATGTAGTAATATGAAAGATATGAGTAATTAGTAATAAATGTGCAAGCCATATATGTAGTTCAACATGGTTTAAGGTCATATAAATATATAACCTATAATAATTAAACTTGTGGAATAAGATGCTCCCAAAATTGACATGGGCACTAGGTAGTGAAAATTCAACATATGCGTCCATTTGTAACCTGTATGTCTTTCATCACACTCATATACCATGAAATGCATGTGTGTATGAAAAAAAACATTCCATATAAAAAACATGTGATAAATATAATTTATATTTAGTGTATTCAAGTAATCATGTCATGATCATGTCCCTTTTCTAATTTTATTTGTGAATTTTGAATGTGTTTGTAATTGTGAGTCATTTCATTATAGTATTTTTGAAATATTTGAAATTAGAGTTCATAAATTTTTTAAAAATAATATTTGTTAGGATTAAAGTTGATATATCCTATTTTTTATTTGAGATTATATAATAACATTGCCTATTATTCTATTGTATTTGATTTTTCATCTTTTGTTTTTATTGTTATTTATTAATATTTTACCTTTTGGTGAGTAATATTACTGCTATGTTGAATACTATTTATATTTTATCCATGTGAAATAAATATACTGATATGATTTCTTCACTATGGTATAGATCAACTAAAGCCAATATATTCCTAATGTGAGTGTCAATTAAATGAAATATTATGTCACCCAAATGAATTTATCAAGGATATTTATACCAAAAGAATTGTTATGATAATAATTTCAAGATGTAGACATTATTATTGAATTAAACATCCCAATCTTGTATACTTATTAAACTCAAGCCTTATCTATTCCTCTCAGTTCTAGACCTTTACTACTTTTATAATTCTTGCATCTCCTCTATCTTGTGCCCCTTACCTTATCCCTTATCTTTAAATAGACTTGTGTTGATGATATAGACCTTTTACCTTTGCTAAAATTCTTAAAACATACTTATCTTCTACCTATATAAGTTTTGAGTCTATAACTACTTTCTTGTTCCCTAGACACTAGTGTCAAGGATAGACACCTACATCAATGTAGGTGTCCTACTCTGATGTAAGTGTCTAGTGCCTTAAAGTCATCTAATCTAGTAATGAAACATATCCTAATGTCCATACTAAGTTATTTAAAGTGAATTACTTATCCAAATGGATTACTATAAATACAAGATCAACCCTCATTCATTACACACATATAAAATAACAAAATAGACCAAGGTAACTTATCAAAAACATTCTATCAAGCTTTTAATTGAGAAAAAAAATCTTATTTTCTCTTATTTCCATAGTAGTCATTGGTAAAACACATATATAGGTTTGAATTACTAGAGGAGTAACTCAAGATATATATTTTCCATGTTACAAGCTAGGTCATTATTTTAATTACTTATCACATATTATATGTTTCAAATAAAATCCAACATCTAAGGGAGAAATAAATCAGTCTAAGACCCTCTTTGGAGTATTTTCTATGTAGGAAATTTTCATGGATAGAGAGGCATTTAGGGTGAGTTTGACATTATGTGTCTACTAACCCATTTCCTCGAAGGTCACTATGAATATGAAGAACTAGGGTTTTGTTATTTCATGAGGAACGATAGTCCATTACCTAGATATGAATATACCAGAGTGAAGTAAAATATAAATCTCGAAGTATTAAGGTGGTAACATATTTTTCCAACAAGTATTATGTATAGGACACCTATGTTAGGCTAAAAAAATAGCACTAAAACAATCATCTTATTGGTAGTTTGGCCTATCTATTGGAAAAATTATCATTGATGTCAAAGGTCTTGCATTATTGGTGATAAAGGCCCCATAGAATTTAATGGTGTTTTTAATATTCATGTCTTGGATAATGTGTGTTAATATTTATTTAATATTAATGAATATATTTTTGGTTGTATATAAGTCAAAAGAGGGCCCATAGAGAAGTCAAAGAGTCACAGGGTAAAGACAAAAGAGGAATGGGATGAATTTTCTCATGAAGAGTCATCTTGAGGAGTTTCAAGAGTCACCATGTGAAGATAAAATAGGGTATGTCACATTTTTACATGAAGGGACACATTGATGAAAATGAAAAGTCACCAAGATAAAGACACAATAGGAAAGGATGCATTTGTTTATGAGGGTCACCATATGTCTTTTAAAATGAAAGGATATGAAGGGTCATGTAAGTTTGGAACCATTTTCCATAAGGATTGAAGGGTCACAAAGGGTGAATGCCAAAGGTCATTTGGAAATATATAAATAAAATCTGGAGAAGACATTTGAGATATGTAAGAGAGTGCATAGTTTATATTTGTTTTCAAAGAGAGAAAAGTAGGAGTTATTGTAGAGTTCTATCATTTGTTGAGTAAGTAACATTGAGATATAGTTGTGTTTTATACACAAGAGGGGTTGGTGATCATAAATATTTATGAGGGTTTAGTGCTCTTATGGGTTGGTGCTCACAAATAGTTGTTGTGTTAGTTCACAAAAAAGGGGTCAGTGCTCTTACAGGTTGGTACTTGAAAACTTTTTAATTTGAGTTAGTGCTCATTCATATACTTAAGATTTTTCTCCATGGTTTTTCCCACCTTAGGTTTCCACATAATAATCTCTCTCTCTCTCTCTCTCTCTCTCTCTCTCTCTCTCTCTCTCTCTCTCTCTCTCTCTCTCTCTCTCTCTCTCTCTCTCTCTCTCTCTCTCTCTCTCTCTCTCGTGTGGTGCATATTATTGTTTTAGTTTTATTACATATCTTGAATGTGTGGTTAAGTGGTTAAATAAAAGGAATTTGACTAAGTAAAAATATATATAATATATTGATTCACCCCTACTTCTTAGTAGATTACATGCTTAACAATTGGTATCAGAGTAGGTTCCTTTGGAAAAAGTTTTATAGCTTAAAGGTAGATCAAGAAAGAATGATGACTTGATCACATGAAGGTTTTTCTACAAATAAGGCACCTTTGTTTGATGAGACAAATTATTACTTTTGTAGCATAATGATGAAGACTTATTTGATAGCCCTTGGATTCGACATATGGCAAGCAGTGGTGGAGGAATATGAAGAGCCACAGACACTTGTAACTACTCCAGTAGAAAAGAAGGCAAGTGAAAATAATGCTAAAGCTTTAAATGCTATTTTATGTGGTTTATGTTAATAATAATTGTTAGATTTATGCAATGTAAATCTTCTCATGAAACTTGGGTAAATCTTAAGAATATTTACAAAGGTGATGGAAAGGTTCAACAAGCTAAGCTTTAGACTTTCAGAAGATAGTTTGAGAGTTTGAATATGGAAGAGGAAGAAAATATAGTAAGTTATCTTTTATGGATTGATCAAATAGTTAATAAAATTCAAGGTCTTGGATAAAAGTTATAAGAATCAATTGTAGTTCAAAAATATTTGAGATCTCTACCATTGAGATACGATGTAAAAGTTTTGGCAATTGAAGAGATGAAGAATTTAGCCAAGATAAAGATGGACGAGTTCCATGGTATTCTTATAGCATATGAGATGCATACTGAATAAGAGAAAACCTCAAAGAGATAAGCTAATTTTAGGACATCAAAGAAATAGAAGGATAATATTCAAGAATCAATTGATGATGAAGATGACAATGGAGCTCTATTCATTCACAAGCTGAAAAAGGGCATATGTAGATATAAAAGAAAATTACCTTTTAAATGTTTTAATTGTGTAGATATTGGACGTTTTACAGCTAATTTCCAAAATAAGGGTAATGGTGGAAATGAAGAAGGAAAGTCTACATACAAGAAAATTTTCAAAGGAAAATTCAAGAAGGGATTCAAGAAGAAGAGTTTGTATTCTAAAGATCCTATCTCAATCAAAGATAGTGGAGTCAGTGATTCAAAAGAAGAAGAGATTATATTCATGGCCATACATGAAGATGCTTCCACAAGAAAAAGTATACATGATCAACAAGAAGAATAAGATGGAGCTAAAGTGAATCTTGAAGGATAACTCATTTGTGCCTTATAAGAGTTAAAATATCTTGATAAGAAGAATTGAAGATTAAATCTCGGGATCGAGAAAAATGAAAAGGAATTAAAGAAAATAATTGAATATCTACAACCACACTTTGTAGAATCCAAGAAGAATGAAGAAGATCTAACAACATAGTTGCAAAAAGTAAGTAAATAATGTGAAAGAAATGTTATTTAAATTACTTCTTTAGAAATGGATCTTGAAAAAACAAATAAAGCGATCAATGATAGAGCAACCAATGATTCAAAATTTAAGAATATCACTAATATGTTGAATAAGATATTAGAAAGTCAAAGATAAATGTTAGATAAGATAGGTATTAGATTTGAAAAGGAGAAAAGGGATGCCACTACTTTCATAGATAAGGAAAAAAGAAAGAGCTATGCTGAAGCTCTTAAAAAATAGGAAATAAAAAGGGAAGAAGTTAAGAATATAAAGGACATCTCAAACAAAGAAGTCTAGAGGGAACATAGCTACAAAAGGCAATCAGGTTAGAGATACAAAAATAGGTCATATTTTTATGGTTAAAATTCTTATTGTAATGGACATGGTCATAATAAAATATAATTTTGATAAAGGGCTAACAATTTTAAAAATAAGGATAAGGAAAGTTATGCAGAGTCAAGTAGAAGCCACAACTCTTTTGCTCCTCTATTAGGGTTTAATGAAGAGGCTATAATATGTTACAAGTGAAATAAATTTTGATACATATCCTAGTAATATATAATCATGTTTGAGTTAGTCAATAAGGACCAAAATTTTAAATATCCATTCATCAAGAAGAAAGTTCAGATAGGTTCATGACAAAAGAAACAACCTAAAAAATCTATGTTGGTATAGATAGCTTTGCAGGTAAGAAATGATGAAAAGCCATGGTTCATTGATATTAGATGTTCAAAGCACATGAAAAGATACAAAATAAATTTCATAACCTTGAAGTAGATCAATGGTGACACAGTGAAATTTAGAGATAATACTACTACCATAATTGCTAGAAAAGGTACACTAAGTTTGGATAATGGTAGAACTAAAAGTAAAAATGTTTTATATGTAGAAGGTATTAAGCATAATATTTTGATTGTAAATCAAATGTGTTATTAGGGGCACACACTAAAGTTTTATGTAGAAATTTTTTAAATTAGGAGAAAATATTCAGATGTGTTGGTTACAGATGCTCAAAGAACATGTAATAATTTGTATATGTTATCAGACATCAAAGGTCAAATATGTTGTTTGAGTTAGATTGGCATAGGAGAATGGGACACATTAATTTTGAAAATAATATCAACATCAATAGGAAGCAAGTAGTTATAAATCTTCCAAATATTACAAAGCCATTTGACATGCTTTGTGAGCCTTGTCAGCATGGGAAGCAGGCTAGAAGGTGGTTAAAAAATGTACTCAACCACTCAGATGTTAGAGCTTGTTAACACTAATCTATGCAGACCTGTGAGAACTCAAATTACTCAAGGTGAGAAATATTTCATATTGCTTATTGATGATTTTTAATGTGTGACTTGGGTAATGTTTTTAAAGAAAAAAATTAGAAGCTTTCAGGCATTTTAAAGCATTCAAAGCATTAGTTGAAAATGAAACCAATTTGAAGATTAAGTGTCTAAGATCAGATTAAGGAGGAGAATTTATGTCAAATAAATTTATTTATTTTTATGATGACCATGGAATAAAGAGACATTATTCAGTAACTAGAACTCCATAGCAAAATAGAGTAGTTGAATGGAGAAATAAAATAGTTCAGGAGAAGGTAAGGACAATGCTGAATGAATCTAAGATACTAGATAAATATTGGAAAGAGGTAGTTGATATAGTAGTGCATATTTAGAATATATAATTATTGAGAGTCAATAGTGACAACACTCCTTATGACCTATAGAAATACAAAACAACAATAGTTGATTATTTTAGAGTTTGTAGCAGTAGATGCTTCATAAAGAGAATCGATGAAAAACTTTTTAATTTTTAATCTAAAGTAGATGAAGGTATATATCTTGGTTATTCTTGAAAAATTAAGGCTTACAAATGTTATAACAAAAGAACCAAGAAAATTGTTGAAAGTGCAAGTGTCAGGATAGAAGAAGATGGAACATAAAGAATCAGTGATCCAATAGACATTCCTGAAATCATTAACAAGGAAGATTTTGAAGAATCAAATTAAGACGAGAAGAAGGAGAAAAAGGATACCAAAACCCCATCCAAATATGTTCAAATAAATCATAATAAAAGTTACATCATTGGCAACATAAATGAAGGAATTCACACCAAAAGAATGATGGTATGTAAATCTGACCAAGACAATTTTTCTTTGTTATCCAAAATTTAGTCTAGAAAATTTTCAAAAGCTAGACATGATAATCATTAGGTTAAGGTAATGGATGAAAAATTAAATTAGATAGAAAATAATGATACTTGGGAACTAGTGCCTAGACCAAAAGATCATAATGTGATAGGAACAAAATGGGTTTATAGAAATAAGTTGAATGAAAATGGAGAAGTGACTAGGAATAAAGCAAGATTAGTATGTAAAGAATATGCTCAGATTAAGGGAAGATATTTTAAAGAAATTCTTGCACTAGTGGAAAGGCTAGAGGCTATTGAAATGTTTCTTGCATATGAAGTATTTAAAAATTTCAAAGTGTTTTAGATGGATGTCAAATCTACTTTTATATATGGGAATCTAGAAGAAGAGGTCTACATTAAATAGCCTGATAGATTTATTCTCTCAAATATTAGTATCCATGTATGCAGATTGAAGAAAGCACTATATGGATTGAAACAAGCTCCTAGAGCTTGGTATGCAACACTTGATAAGTACCTGTATGATCAAGGTTTCAAGAGAGGATTTGCTGACAATAATTTCTACATCAAAATATAAGGTGAGAATCAATTGATTTTTGTGGTATACATGTATGACATTTTTAGAAGAAACATCAAAAAGATGACAAAATAATTTTTTGATAATATGCAAAAAGAATTTGAGATGTATATGATTGGAGAATTTCCATTTTTCTTAGGATTGGAAATATTTCAGTTAGATAAAGGAATTTTTATATCTCAAAGTAAATATGCCAAGGAAATGTTGAAGAAATTTGGTTTTGAGGATTGTTCACCAGATGGCACACAAATGTGTATAGGAAAAAAAGTGAGATAGGATGAAGATTCACCTATTGTAAATCAATCTTTGTATAGATCTATGATTGGTAGTCTTTTCTATTTAACAACATCAAGGCTAGACATTATGCATGCAGTAGGTATGGTTGTAATATATTAGTCAGCTCCAAAAGATAGTCATGTTTAGTTGCTGAAAATAATATTTAGATATATCAAGGGGACATTGGATTATGGATTATGGTATCCCATAGGCAGAGATTTCAGTTTGGTTACTTATACAGATTCAAATTGGGCAGGTTTATTGGATGATAGAAAGAGTATAAGTGGGGGATATTTCTTCCTTGGTGATAGCTTAGTATCATGGCTAAGTAAGAAGCAAAATTCAATATTAATTTCTACAACTGAAGTATAATATATTGCAGTGGTATTTTGTTGTACTCAAGCGGTTTGGATGAAGCAAACTTTGGAAGATATCAAGGTAAAATACAATGAACCTGTTTCTATTTCTTATGACAACACAAGTGTTATTAATATTTCAAAGAATCTAGTGATGCATTCAAGAATAAAACATATTCCAATTATTTATCACTTCTTGAGAGAGTAGGTTGTAGATCAACAAGTTAAGATAGAATATATCAGTACTACAGAGTAGATTGTAGATATTTTTATAAAGGCACTACAAAAAGACACTTTTGAGTATCTCTAAGAGAAGTTAGGAGTAATTTTTTTTACTTACTTCCATTGATGATCAACATCATTTGAGGCAGAGCTAAATGTTATCTCCAAGTAGGCCCTTTGCCATTGATGTCAAAGTGGGAGAAGAATAGAAATAGGTATACGTGCAGGTACATATATAGGTATAGGGAACATGTACATGGAATAGGTACATGCTACTATAGTAAGGGGGAGTTACTATACATTTTTTAGATGGTAGTATGTTTAGGTTGACATGTGTAGTATAGCTTCTAAGATGTGGTAGTTTTAGTTTGAGGTTGCCATCAATTACAAAGGGGGAGATTGTTGGAAATATTGTCATTGATGTCAACAGTCTTTCATTATTGGTTATAAAGGCCCCATAGTATTTAATGGTGTTTTTAATATTCACATCTTGGCTAATGTGTGTTAATATTTATTTAATATTAATGAATATATTTTTGGTTGCATATAAGTTAAAAGAGGACCCGTGGAGAATTCAAAGAGTCATGAGGTAAAGACAAAATAAGAATGGGATGCATTTTCTCAGGAAGAGTCATCTTGTGGAATTCCAAGAGTCACCATGTGAATAAAAAAGAGGGTATGGCACATTTTTCCATGAAGGGACACTTTGAGGAATATGGAAAGTCACCAAGATAAAGAAAAAAGAGGAAAGGATGCATTTTCTTATAAAGGGTCACCATATGACTTTTCAAATGCAAGGATATGAAGGGTCATACAATTTTGGTGCCATTTTACATAAGTATTTTAGGGTCACAAATGGTGAATGCCAAAGATCATTTGGAAAGATATAAATAAAGGCTTGAGAATCAATTTGAGATATGCAAGAGAGTGCATGGTTTGTATTTGTTTTCAAAGAGAGGAAAGTAGGATATATTGTAGAGTTCTATCGTTTGTTGAGTAAGCAACATTGAGAGATAGTTTTGTTTTATACACAGGAGAGGTTGGTTTTCCTATTGGTTGGTGCTCACAAATAATTGATATGTTGGTGCATGGAAAAGGGGTTGGTGTTCCTACAAGTTGGTGCTTATGAAATTTGTAGTTTGATTTGGTGCTCATTCATATACTTGAGATTGTTTTTGTTTTTCCCACCTTGGGTTTCCACATAAAAATCTGGTGTCTCTCTCTCTCTTTTGTGGTGTATATTATTATTTTAGTTTTATTGCATATCTTGAATATGTGGTTAAGTGGTTAAATAAAATTTATTTCATTAAATAAAAAGATATATAATATGATAATTCACCCCCCCCTCTTAGTATATTTCATGATTAACACTATCAAGGCCAAATTCTAACCTAGGTAATCAAAATGTTTTCCGAGTACCATAATAAGCCTATTCAAGTGGTCTAAACCATGTATTTTTATCCTAAAAGGGAGAGTTTTGGTATTTAAATATAAAATTGGAGTCAAAATTTCATTAAAATATCACAAAATTACTTTAAAAATATTAAAATACATGACTTGAACTTAGTTCTAAAGTTTCATACCTTAAAAAGGTGATTTGATGCAATTTTAAGCCAAAAAGGCCTATTTGGGCTCCTACATGCCAAAATTGGCCTCTAAAAGAGTGTTAAAAGTTTAATATTTATTTTAACATGAAAATGACTCATGTTTTCATATAAATTCATTTAAATTCTTGGTTTAGGAGCTTAATTTGGAATAAAAGGGTAAAAAGAGGCTATTTTCTTACATATTCACAAGGAGTACATATTTGTACAACCTTCCATATAGCTTGGGTATTAAATTTGAGGGGGAGTATATGAAATATTTTAATGAATAATTTCATGGAAATTATACTCAAAATTGTCCCAAAACTAGTCTCCCACATGGAATTGGATTCTTTGCACATAGATATAGACCTTAATGTTTGTAGTTGGTACGGTTTGGAGAGATAAGATCCAGGTCTAAATTTTTCATAAAAGAAAATAGAGATAGAGGGGTTTTTGATGGATCAAATGGTTCTAAAATTTTTATATTATACCTCATTAATCATCCATTTGAATTTACGGCACACATCTATAGTTTTGAATCCATGAAGGCAATTAATTTTCTACAAGTTCTCCTCACCAGGGCACCATTTCAATAAGATTTCAATTTCCACATCTTATTAGGAATATTATTCATCCTTAAATGGAATTATTCAAGTGATTTTAAAACTTATAAGGGTCATATGGATCTAAATAATATGTCTAAAATAGAATTCTACAGTCTACATGCTTCTAAAGGAGTTTGTATGATTCAAGAGAGAGAATGATTTTCAAGTTTTCTTGTTTTCTTATTTCAATAGGCCTCAACCATGTTAAAATTTTCTCCAATATTTATTATCAAGGTTTCATAAGGATTAATATCCTATAATACCATTCATATTCTCTCAATCTCCTCAAAATCCTAGTTTAACAAACTTTAAGGAAATTAGCATATTTTAAGGTTTTTTATAGACTCCTATGATTCTTTTTCATAATCTTATGCACTTTCAATAGCCTCCAAATTGATAAATGTGTTGAAGTATGGGATAATAAATAAATAATACATTGATGTGGTTTTGGATTCCACTTTCATGTCCATCTTCCATCTCCATTTTTTCCATCCCCATATCACTAATTTTCACTACTATTTATCATTATGTAAGCTTTTCTCCACCCTCCATTCATAGTTCCCCATTATCCAATCATGATTTCCCACCTTCTACCCTTCCCATTTCCATGGTCTCATTAAAATGAGGATCCAACATCACCATGAGTCATCTTAGTCATACTAATCTTGTGTGAGACCTCTTCAAACATGCTAAACTAAGTTAAAATTAATACCTACAACCAATACACCAACAAATAGGGGTTTCTCATGGAAATTCAAGGAAGAAGGGTGAGAAGGATGTTTTATTATAGGCATTATTCAAAATATTATCCTAAATTTAAATCAAATATTAGTAAATAATAGTTATATGGGGTTTTGATATCTTTTCAAGGTCTAGTTTTAGCTTGGTCTCTACAATCAATAAGGAATACACCTATAGCCAAACTAGAGAAAGGGTAAGATCAAGGTACAAGATTGGATCAAGGTCAATGAATTATTTGAGGAAAAGCTAAGACATAAGGATAAATTAAAAATTAATGAGAATTTAGAGGAATATTTGATGCTCATCAAGTTCTATCTCATACATAGTCCATACAATGACACAAGCATTATTACTTACAGTCATGGACACATTTCTTGCTTGAAAGGTTGACACAATGGTGAAGTGTATGACAAAAGAAGGATATTCAGAGATATGATGGTGTCTTTATATTAATTAAGGCTTCATTTATGATGATAAATAGTCAAATTATAGAATTTAATGTCTTAAATTACACATATAGGCTTGTACTTAAGCAACCTATAGTGGATAGGGGTTTTGAAGAGTCTTAAGGCCTATTAAATTATAAAGAGATTGAGTGAAAGATAAAATAAATGGTTAGATGAATTTGATTTCATAAGATGGTAGATAAATTTAGAAAAATGTATATCCTTGAATTACTCATGAATAAAAAAAGAGACATACAACTACCAAGATGGAATTATAGTCAAAAGAAATAGAATTAATAACTGTGGAAGAGGTTTTCAAAGTGGTGAGAGGCTAAAACACTGCTAATGAATAGGTAATAATGATGAATACTTATCATACATAAAAATATCAATAAGTGTATGTCAATAATTTAAATATGCTCTAATAGGATAAAATTCTCCTACAACTATCCCTTAAGGGTAACCTATAGTCAATGGGATGGACAATACTGCCAAATGGAGGTTTTCAAGGTTTTAAACCTTCAAGAGAGATTGTTGAGTTTGGATATAATTGGAATTTAATGAGATAATTCGGATCATATTTTTACTTTTTTCAAAATATCAAAAATTTCTCAATCTCACACTCTATTTATACAAGGATATATAGACATACGCACAGTCAAGCACATGTAGAAAGCAAGACTATCTTCAAGAGTAAGGGCATGATGTAATGTCATGAAGGGGATATAATATTATAATGAGATGCATGTAAATATTGGTATCAAGAGAATTAAAATAAGGGTCATTTGATTCATGGAAACACTATATAGTTATACAGGGAGAAGTCACCTATAGTATCCTAAATTCAAGCCTTCCTTTAAGTTGGGAAGTAGTATGAGAACATAGTGATCTAAAGAAGCTTCATGTTTCAAGAACATGATTTAGGGTAAAAAATTATATGAACTCATCAATATCATAATGTGAGTGTTATAAATACAAGATACAGTCAATCATACACCTCAAAAGGAAATCTACAATGCTAATGACATAGGCAAATTCCAAGTACAAAGGGTTGTTAGAGTAGTTTGTTTATAAGTTAATGATACATGGGGTATAATTATGAACATTGTAGTCAAGAGAGGGTTTCATGGGAATAAAAATGTTGAAATGAATTATAAATCAAGAGATAGGTCTCTAATCACCTTGAGATAAATTCATACACCCTATAAATCATACCTATAGGTACAAGAATAAAGACTTCCTACAAGCTAGAAGACAAGTTGATGACTAATACTCTATAAGGTAGGTTTCATGATCAAGAAAGAGCTTAAATGTATGAGTGTTTCATATAAACATGTGATGATATAATAAGTAAAATTTTTATATAATATCATTTGAAGTTAGATTATATTCAAGATGACTCCAAAAAAATTCTACATTCAAGGCTAATAGGAAAGAATTGGTGATACATCCATACAAATAGCATTTTCATTATACACCCCCACTTCCTCAAAGTAAAACTCAAGACATTCAAGGTCAATATTTTGGGTTTCCTATGAAAATAAATTGAATTTTTTAATATCCAAGACCTTGATCAAAACCACTTAATCATTGCCAAGCTTATAAGGATATAGTATAGGCTTGTTGTACAGTTTTGGACCGTGTGAGGCCTAAAACCTTGCTTAAGGAGAAAAAATGTTAGATATATGGTTGAATGATGGTTTAAATTATGTTTAGGGGACTATTAATCACTAAATTAGTGTGAATTTAATCTTAAAATATTGTAATTTACATGAAGTCACCCCCACATACATCAACACAGTCAAGTGTTTTCTCAATCAATAATAAGTGGCATTTTTTAGAGAGTTTTGAAGATTTTTGGCATATAAAGGTGGTAATAAGCCCAAAAATTTGGTAAAAATAGTAAATAAGACTTTATAAATATTCAATTTCATACCCAAGGCCATTAAAAGTGTGGATAACCTCACTATTTTGACACAGTCCCTTGCTTGTCTCAAGACAGTCATGTTGGAGCTAGAGGAGGTCCTTGGAAGGTTTTCATGTTTTGACAAAGGGTTAGAGATTAATTTAATTTTTTAAAAACATAATAATTTGTTTTAAAATATCCATACTCTAATTAAAAGTTACAATATTCCTTTTCTAAGTAAACCATTCCCTTTATGGCTAAATCATATAAATAGGCCTATGTGTTTTTTGGAGATTATTTCTTTATCTAACACTTATTCAAGATTTATAAAAATTGAAAGGAGGTTTATAATAAAAAATTTCCTAATACTACATAATTATTGAGAGCTTAGTGAATATTATAAAATAGGCAAACTCAGTGATCTAGGGTCACATAGGCTAAGTAAGCTAGAAACCCCACATGCAACCTCAAAATCATAAAGAGTAAAGTTAAATTGTTTATCATTTGAAGAGGAAAATAAAAGTTTAATAATTTAATAAAAATGTAAAAAAAATTATTTTATCTCCATATCATCCTATAGGATCCTAAATCATCAAAACTCAGTTTTGGGCCAAAACTTAGTTTTATGCCTAAAAGGCGTATTAACACCAAATGGCATTTTATAGCCCTACTAAGCAAGATAAAACAATGATAATGATATAATGAGATTTTAAATGTTACATGATTATTTTTTAGAGTATTTAAAATTAATAAATGGGTCAATCTCTATCTAAAGAGGAAATTTGAATTTTGTAGTCCAAGACACCCATTCGAACCACCTAATCAAGTGCTTGTATCTTTCACCACATGAAGAGTTTGACCAAATTTTATTCACATGAATTTAAGACCCATATTAAATTATAATTAATTAATAATTGATATTGGTTAATGGGGTTTACTATATGAACAATCTCTATGAGCGTAAGCATGCCCACAATTCTTACAAACCCTATAGGAAAAGTTCTTCATGTGGATATCTTTTCATACCTTTTATATGATAACCCAATCTTATCAAGGAATTAAATGGGGTATATATAATTTATATACATTTAAATAAGTTTGGTTTTGGATATCTATACTTTATGAACCATTATTAAAAAGGTACACCTCCAAAACCCTCATAACAACTAGTTTTTAGAAAAGTCAATTTTATTACAATAAAAACCTCATTAATCAACTTGAAAAATATTAAAAATCAAGTAAAATAAGAGAGGGTACCCTAAATAATAATTTATTTTACTTAATTATATGGATTATGGCATAAAATAGGGTTTCTAGAGGAAAAATCTCCAAATATGAGATACAAGGAAGTTTACATGAAATCCAATAAATGGAGATTGAATATTGAGAATTTTTATTCATCCTAAAATAATTATATAGTTAAAAATATTCTTGTAATTTCTCTTAATATCTCATCCAAAATAACCACTCTATAAGAAATTCAAGATAATTTGACCTAGTCAACTATTTTATCTGAGTTACAAGTGTTTCTTCATGAGGAGGAGATATTTCATGATATGGAAGATTGTTATATGAATAAATATCACAATATTTTTAGGTTTAATGGTTTTAATTTAGGTTATAAGGTCATTAAATACAATAAGATAGGCTACTAGGCATATTTGGTGTAGTAGGCCTAATTGGTCAAATGATTAAATATGAAATTGGCATTGGAATCTATCAAAATTTTTAAAGTAGAGTTTTCACACCAATTATTTGATATTAAAGAGGAATTTACATGCACGATTTGGTTCACAAGTGATAATCCATGAAAGGAAGGGGCTTAAATGGAGTTAACTAGTCTTAAGGACCAATCACCCTGAGTTGACTGATTGACTAACATCATTGATTCTCCTTGGTTTTCATTTAAAGAAAGGAAATTCACACAATTTTAACTCAATAAAAATGGAATTATCCACAAAATTATGGCGTATAAAGGATGAGAGGATGTTTTACAAGTCAAAGATGGCCCACCTCTTCTTTCCAATCCCAAAAGGAGCTTCATGCAAGGATTTTCAAGATAAATAGATCTATTAAAGACTTTTGATAAATATTATAATTGAAATTAAATTTAGTTCATGTGGATTTGACCTCCTCTTATAAATTATATGATAAACTTTTGGATTTCTCTCTCTCACTTCTATATATTTGGGATTTCAAGCCAACTTTTAGGATCCTTCTCTTGAGCATTATTAAACTCTACCATGATTGAACTTTGTGACTTTTTGAGATGAATACAATGATTGTTTTTATATTCCAATATACTACTATAGTGTGTTTATGTTAGTTTATTTTCACATGTGGTAGTACTTTCTCCCTTTATAAGTCATGATCTCACCTACTTACTACTATGTCAGCGTATGCAAGTCATGTTCAGTGTTTGGTGTCATTTGATTGAGATAATAGTGGTTATATTGAATAGTTAGTGACTTGAATTGGGCCTATTCCATAATTGACCTCATGCTTTGATCATCTAATAAAACATCTATACAAAATACTATTGCATAGGAGTCAATTTGGAGTTTTAGATTCATTTATTTGTTTATCTTATCAATGTTTTAGGGGCTCAAATAAAGTGGATGAACCATTAATATAAGTGTATCACCAATAATAGAATATTATTTTCTTGTTAGTTTCCTTTTAACCCTTTTCATCCCAAAAATTAGTAGGTTTTTGAAATCAAAGCATAATTGATACATTATAGGATCTATCCTCATCAAAAATAGAGTTCTAATCTAAGTTTAGGTGTCCCAAACCTCAGATCATTCCAATGTTAGTCTAGGTGTGAAGGAGTTTTAAATTAACCTATCAACCTTCAAGTAGGGTGATATTTGGGTTGCTAATAGTTATGTCATTCCTAGTGGGACACAAATATAGCCATTGAAGTACACATTTGTAACATATTAGTCTTTAGAAGTAGTTTCAATTACTCTTATGGTCCTTATCTTATATTTAAAAGGTGAATTCTGTTCATAATTTAGTTTATTTTTCATGTGATTTCTAGGCTATGCTAGCCTATAGAGGATAGTTCTATCATTCATTTCCTTATCCACAATTACAAAATGATCCATATCAAACTTGAAATGATCCTCACCAACCATTTTTAGATCCTTATAAAAAATATGAAATCTTATACCAATCCTATAACAAACTTCATGAATCTTTTTATCTTCGTGATCAGCCCAATCAAGTCCCAAAATAATCCATCTCAAGATTCAAACAAACTTATTTTGGAAATGAGAAATAGATGGTAAGCATAGATAGTTCAAAGAGCTATGAGCAAGAGATCTCCAAGCAAGAAATTCAAAACATGAGAGATAATTTTTAGTAAGATAAAGAGGTATTTTCATCTTTCATAAGGCAAGGCTATTCAAAGTTTAGTGATGATACCCTACACATAGGTGGTCTAATTTTAGGCATTGAAGAGAGGTTGGTAGTCGATGAGAAACACTAGGGTCATCACAATCAGTAACATATTCTTATTGAACTACCATTTTTTAATTATGATCAAAATGTAAATGTTTATGACAAACCTCAAGAGTTAAACCAAACCTTATCTAGCTTTCCCACCTGGAAGTCTATCCAAGATAGACCTCAAAAGTTTGAAAAAGTATGTTTTGAGGAGGATAATATTAATGTTTCATAGTATATCATACAAGAACCTTCATCTCAAAGTTTTTTGGAAGACATATCTAGTGATTTAGTTCATGATTTTGAGTCTCATCTAACCAAACAAGTTAAGCTTCCAAATCAACATCTTCAGTATTCAATGGTAGCTGCAAAGGTAACACAACAATAAGTTTCTTATTTCACACCCATAAATGCAATAAGTATATAATTAATGGTTAATAAACCCAATTTAATGAAATTGAATAAGATATAATAGTTTAGGGAGAAAGAATAACATTCAATTGTAATTTAAAATGTTGAAGTCAAAGGCAAACATGAGATCATTCAGCCTCCACTCCTTGCTCCTCAAAATCCCAAGTCCTTTCCTTTGTGGAAAGTTATTCAAGAGAGTTTACATAAGAAAGAGGAGGTGAAGGTGATTCAATTTGAGCATCCCCAAGAAAAAAATTAATCAATAATGGTAACTCTTTTGGACATTTCTCATATTCTTGAGTATTTCAAGGGGTCCCCATGCCTATTATTGAAAAAGAGTCTCTCGTTTGTGAGGCAATTATAGAAGTTGTAGATGAGGTATATGAATATGAAATAGTATTACATGAACATGAAGAGAACATCAATATTAGTACACTCTATATCAAGGAATATCATGATCCAATCTCACAAGAAGTAAAAAAATATGAATTCAAAGAGGAAGTTGAGATAGAGATTGAGATATAAGTACAAGAGAGAGTGCAAGAAGAAGAGGTTTCAATTGAGCATCAAGAGGTTATTTATCAAGATCTTCTTGATCGCATAGCAGATGTTCTTCACCAAGATGTTTCTCAATAACTTGAATCATATGATAAGGATTAAGTACAAACTAATATTTATGTAGATCACAACCATGAAGATAACTCACATAGAGCCATTTTTGAAATGGAAAACATTCCTAAAATTGATGATCATTGGTAGCAGTTGTACCATGAGCTTTTGAGTGAAATTTAAGAGCTTAAGATGGAAGATTTGGATGATGGGATAAGATATAAAGTTTGAGATTCATATGAATATTCCACTATTGTTTTATATCTTCAAGAAGGCAATGATATTCTAAAGATACCAAGGCAAGATGAGGTGGAGCTTGAGTGGATAGATGAGATGCCATTATTTACTAAAGATGAAGATGAAACAAATTCAAATGATCAAAAACTTTTATATGAATCCATAAAAAGGTTGGAAATGTGTAATAAATATGTTTCAAATGGTAAGGATACTAATGATATCCATGTATTTTCAAGTGATCATGATGAAATTTCCTTTTTGGATGATTTGGAAGGCTTTTGTATATTGAGGAAAGTATTGTAAACAATACTATTACAGTTAATCATCAAGAAGAGATTAATTACATATTACAACCAATTTTTAACACCTATAATAAGTTGAATATCTTAACAAATAACTACCTCAAATAGAGCATAATTAAGTCAATAATCCAAGTATACTAATTAAATTTTCATTACAATCATTGAATGAGAATGTGAATAATCAAGATCAGCTCATGAATGAATATGAATTAGCATTATTATCTCAAAGTAGAAGAATATGGGAAGAGTAATATTGGGTCTTGGATGCATATATTTAATCCATGCACTTAATAATGGAAGTAAAAGGCCTAGCTACATCATCAGGAATCCATAAACATGTAATTACTCTATTCTAGAAGAATAGGATATCAAGAGATGGAAAACATGTTTCAAAGTTTCATGGTGGATAAATACCTTTCTATTTGACCCTAGTTGAAATCTTTTTACTTTAGGTTAGCTGTTTTAGGTTTGTCATGTTTCAATAAGTGAATAACACAAGTAGTAGTCTACTTCCCTTATGTTGTGTTTGTCTTGTTTTCCTATTTTTGTAGGTTATTTGTCCCTGATTCTTAGTTTAGTTTTTTATTCCTTTAAATCTTGATGTTGTCACAAAAAAAAGAGGTTTATCAAATCTTGAAAGTGTCTATTTGGTGTTAAATAGAGTCATCATGTCAAGTTGATATGTTTCAAATTATCATTATCATGTCAAATCCATTGATTTATTTTAACCAAGAGGCTGGTCAACCCCTGTTAGTCACCAAAAATGTTGGTAATTTGGCCTATCAAGGCCAAATTCTAACCCCTGTAATCAAAAAAAAATCTTGGTATCTAATAAGCCTATTTAAGTGGTTTAAATCTTGTATTTTTAGCTTAAAAGGGAGAGTTTTGGTCCTTAAATATAAAATTGGATTCAAAATGTCATTAAATTATCCAACATGCCTTCAAACATATTAAAATACATGACTTTAACTTAGCTCTAAAGTTTCATACTTTAAAAATATGATTTGATGTAATTTTAATCCAAAAAAGGCCGTGTCAAAATTAGCCTCCAAAAGTGTGTTAAATTTCCAATATTTATTTTATCATGAAAATGACCCATGGTTTTAATCTCCATAAATTGAAATTTGTGGTGGAAGAGCTTAAGTTGGAATGAAAGGGCAAAAAGAAGCTATTTTAATGGATATTCACAAGAAGTATAAATTTCTATGACCTTCCATATAGATGGGGTTTAAAATATTAGGGGGAGGATATGAAAAATGTTCATGAATAATTTAATGTAAATTGGATTCAAAATAAACCTAAAACTAGTCTCATATAGGCAATTAGCTTCTTTGCACATAGAGATAGGCCTTCAGATTTATAGCTATATAGTTTAGAGAGAAAAGATCTAGGTATGAATTTTTGGTCAAATATAGTAGACTCAGAAGGATTATTGTTGGAGAAAGTGGTTCTAAAATTTCTGTATTCTACCTTATGAATCATATATTCGAAGTCAAGGCATACATCTATAGTTTTGCATCCATGAAGGCAATCAATTTTTTGTAATTTCTCCTCACCAGGGCATCATTTCAATAAAATTACAATTTTTAGAGCTTCTTCAGAACATGATTCATCCTCCCATGGAATTATTCATGTCTTTTTCACATTTATAAGGGCTATATGGAGCTCAATAATAGGTCTATAGTGGAATTTTGTAGTCTACATTCTTTAAAAGGAGTTTGTGTGATTTAAGAGAGGGAACGATTTTCTACTTTTCTTGTTTGAAGAGGACTCCACCATGTTTACATGTTCTCTAGTTAATATTATCAAGGTTTCATAAGGTTTCATATCCAAGAGGACGATTCATATGCTCTCAATTTCCTCAAAATCCCATTTTATCAAACTTTAAGGAAATTAGCATATTTTAAGGTTTTTTACAGACTCCTATGATTCTTTTTCACCCTCTTATGCTTTTCCAATAGCCCCAAAATTGACATATGTGGTGAGGGATGGGATAATCATTGCATAAGACATTCAAGTGGTTTTGGATTCCACTTTTATGTCCATCTTAAACCTCTTTTTGTTCATCTCCATATCACTATTTTACATTACTATTTCTCATTGTGTAAGCTTCTATCCACCCTCCCTTCATAACTTCTATCCACCATCCATTCATAGTTCTCTATCCTTCAATCATGATTCCCACCTTCCAACCTTCTCTTTTTAATGTTTTAATTAAAATAAGGATCCAAGGTCACCATGAGTCATCTTAGTCATACTAATCTTGTGTGAGATCTCTTCAAACATGCTAAACTAAGGTAAAATTAGTACTACAACCAATGCACCAAGAAATAGGGGTTTCTCATGGAAATGCAAGGAAGGAGGACATGTAGGATGTTTTAATGAAGGAATTGTTCAAACACTTATCATAAATTGCAATCAAATAGAAGTCAAGAACACTTGTACAATTTTTTGAGATCTTTTCAAGGTCTAGTTTTAGCTTGGTCCATACAGTTAATAGGGTATACACCTATAGGCAGGCTAGAAAAAGGGTAAGATCAAGCTGCAAAATTGGATCAAGGTCAATGAGTTGTTTGAGGAAAATCTTGGAAAAAAGGATAAATTTAAAAGGAATGAGAGTTAAAAGGATTATTTGACGCTTATCCAGGTCTATCTCATACATATTCTATATAATGGCACAAGTATGATTACCTACAGTCAAAGACACATTTATTTCTTGAAAATTCAACACCATGGTGAAGTGTATGACAAGATGGATATTCATATATATGATGGTGTATTATTCTTACTTAAGGCTTAATTAATGACCATAAATAGTCATATGTTTTCAGTTTATGTCTTAAAGTACACCTATAGGCTTGTACTTAATCAACCTATAGTCGATAGGGGTTTTGAAGAGTTTTAAGGCCTATTAAGACTAGAAAGAGACTAAGTGAGAGATTAAATACATGGTTAGATGAAGTATATGGCCTAGTACGGCATATAAAAGAATTAAATATGTTTCTCCTTTATTTAAACATGAATAAAAAAAAGATACCTACAACTAACAAGAAGGAATTATAGTCAAAATAAAGAGAAATAATAACTGTGGAAGAGGTTTTAAAAGTTGTGAGGGGCTAAAACACTGCTAATGCATAAATAAGCATGAGGACTACTTATCCTAAATAGAAAAATCATGAAGGATATGTAAAACATTTAAATATTTATTAAGAGGACATATTCACCTACATCTATCTGCTATGTACAACCTATAACCAATGAGATGGACAATACTACCAAATGGAGGTTTTCAAGGTTTTAAACCTTCAAGAGAGATTGTTGTGTTTTGGAGATGATTGGACATGAATGATAGAATGGATCATATTGTTACTTATTTAAATCTATTCAAAATTTCATAATATCACATTCTATCTATATAAGGAGTTGTATGCACAAGCATAGTTAAGTACATGTAGAAAGCAAGACTATCTTCAAGAGTTAGGGCATGATGTAATGGCATGAAGGAGACATAATATTATAAGGAGATGTATGTAAATATTAGTATAAATAGAATTCAAGTAAGAGACATGTGATTCATGAAAAATATATATAGTCAGATAGGGAGAGGTTGCCCACAATCTCCTATATTCAAACCTTCCTTCAGGTTGGCATGTAGTATGATAACATAGTGATCTAAAGAAGCTTCATGTTTGAAGAAGATGATTTAGGATAAAAAATGATATGAAATAATCAAGATCATAATGTGAGGGTTATAAAAACTAGATAAAATTAGTCACACACCTCAAAATATAACCTATATCCCTGATGACATAGGCAAATTACATGTATAAAGGGCTATTGGGGTGGTTTGTTTATAAGTTGATGATACATGAGGTATAATGATGAAGTTTGTATTCAAGAGAGGGGTTCATGGGAATAAAAATGTTTAAATGACTTATAAATCATTATATCAAGATCCAATCACCTTGAACTATAGTAATACACCCTATAAATTATACCTACAACTATAAGAACATAGACTTCCTATAAGATAGAAGACAAATTGAGGGCTAATGCTCTATAAGGCAGGTTTCATGATCAAGAAAGAGCTTCATAGTATGAGGATTTCATAGAAACATATGATGATATAATAATGTCAAGTTTGATACAAGATCATTCCAATTTGAATGATATTCAAGATGACTCTAAACTAGTTTTACATTCAAGGTTAACATGAAAGAATAGGTGATACAACTATACAAATGGCTTTTTCATTATACACCCCCACTTCCTCAAAGTGAAAATCAAGACATTAAAGGTCAATATTTGTGGTTTTCCTATGAAAATCAAGTGAATTTTTTCTTATCGAAGACCTTGATCAAAATCATTAAGCATTTTCAAGCTTATAAGGATATAATACAAGTCTATTGTATGGTTTTGGACTGTGTGAGGCCTAAAGACATTACTTAAAGAGAAAACATGTTAGAGATAGGGGTGAATGATGGTTGAAATTAAGTTGAGAGTAATATAAATAAATAAAAGGGTGTAAATTTAATCTTAAAAAATTCCATTTTACATGAATTCACCCCCACATACATCGACACAGTCAAGTACATGCTCAATCAATGCATAAGAGACATTTTTAAGAGAGTTTTGAGGATTTTAGGCATCTATGGGTGGAATTAAGCCAAAAAATTTGGTATAAATTATCCTTATGAATTTATCAAGATTCCATGACATAACCAAGGGAATTTAAACCATGGATAACCCCACTGTTTTGACACAATCCCTTGTTTGTCTCAAGATAGTCATGTTGGAGCTAGAGGAGGTCCTTGAAAGGTTTTCTAAATTTGAAAAAGGTTTAGAGATTAATTTAATCATTTAAAAACATAATAATGTCTTTTAAAATATGAATAATCCTCATGATATGTGACAACATTACTTTTTAAGTAAAGCATGCCCTTAAGGGCTAAATCAAGCAGACATGCCTATGTGATTTTTGGAGATTCTTGCTTACTCTGACAATTTTTAAAGATGTATGAAACTTGAAATGGGGTTTATAATAAATAATGTCATTATATTATAAAATTTTAAATATCTTAGTGATGGTTTCAAGATAGGCAGACTTAATGATCTAGGGTCACACAAGCTAGGCAAGTTAGAAACCCCATAGGTGACCTCAAAAGCATAAAGAGAAAAGTTGAATTTTTGATAATTTGAATTGGAGAATACAAGTGTAATAAGGTAAGTTCCATTTAAAAAGTTTATTTTATACCCATATAATCCTACATGAGACTAAATCATTAAAACTCAATTTTGGGCCAAAACTCAGTTTTAAACCTAAAATGCCTATTAACACAAAAAAAATAAATATGGGACATTGAGAATGATATAATGAGATGTTATAGGTTCTATTATTATTTTTGCAATAATTATAATTATATAAAGGAGTCAATTTTCCTCTAAAGAGGAAATTTGAATTCTATAGTCCAACACACCCATTCGAGCCACCTGATCAAGTTTTCATATATTTCACCATGTGAAGAGTTTGACCAAACACTCTTATAATTATTTGTGGAACCCTATGAAACTATATTTAATTAAAAATTAAGGCTTTTTAAGGTTATGTACTCTATTTTAAGAGCATAAGCATGTCCAAAATGCTTGTAAACCCTATAGACAAATTTTTTCATGTGGATATCTTTTCATACCTTATTCATGGGAAACCAATATACTAAGGTAATTTTATATGGTATATATAATATATATTAATGATAATAATTTTGGGTTTGGATGTCTATACTTTATGAACCATCATTATGAAGGTTCACCTCCAAGACCCTCCCAAACCCTTATAGTGACTAGTTTTGATAAAAGTTGATTTTATTTCAATCAAAACCTCACAAATCAACCTAAAACATATTTAAACATAAATAAAAATTAGAGAGAGTCTCGTAAATGATAATTTTTTATATTAAATTATAAGTATCATGGTATAAAATATGTTTTTGAGAAGAAAAAGTATAAAAGATGAATTAAAACATAGTTTACATGAAATCCAGTACATGGAGATTGAATCTTGAGAATTTTTATTCATCCTAAAATCATCTTATGGTCAAAAATATTCCTAAAAGTTCCCTTACGATCTCATCAAAAATAGCCACTCTATAGGAAATTCAGGCTAATTTGACCTAGTTAATTAGTTTGTCTAAGCTACATGTGTTTCTTCATTAGGAAGAGCTATTTCATGATATGGAGGATTTTTACAGACCTAAATCTCACCATATTTTTAGGTTTGATTGTTTTTATGAAGGTTATAAGGTCATTATATATAAGAAGATATGCTACTAGGCCTAGCTAGTCAAATAATTGAAGATGAAATTGGAGTTAGAATATATAAAATGTGTTTAAGTGGAGTTGTCACACCACTTATCTACTCTTAAATATGAATTTACATGCATAAATTGGTCTAAAAGTTGTAATCCATGCAAGGAACGGGCTTAAATGGAGTTAACTAGTCTTTAGGATCAATCACCCTGAGTTGACTAGTTGACTACCATCATACATTCTCCTTGGTTTTCATGAAAATGAAGGACATTCACAAAATTTGAACTCACTTAAATTGGAGTTACCCAAAAAATTATGGTGTATAAATCATGCAAGTAAGTTTTAGAAGTCAAATATTGCGCACCTCTTCTTTCTAATACCAAAAGGAGCTTCATGTAAGGATTTTCAAGATAAAGAGATGTATTAAGAAATTTTTTAATAGATAATGTAAATGAAATTGAATTGAGTTCATGTGGAATTGACCTCATCTTGTATATTTTGTTCCAACCTCTTGGTTTTCTCTATCTTACTTTTATATATTTAGGATTTTAAGTAATGTTTTGTGATCCCTCTCTTGGGCATGATTAAACTCTACCAAGATTGAGATTTGTAACCTTTTGAGATGAATAAAACTATTATTTTCATATTCTAATATATTTTTATTATGAAATTATGTTAGTTTATTTTCACATGTGGCATTACTTTCTCCCTTGGTATCTCCTAATCTCACCTAGTTATTAATACATCAACTTATGCAGGTCATGTTTAGTGTTTAATGGAATTTGATTGAGATAATAGTGCTTATATTGACTAATTAGTGCCTTGAATCAAGATTATTCCATCATTTCCCTCATTATTTGATCATATGATAAAACCTCTATATGAAATACTATTACATACGAGTCAATTTGGAGTTGTAGATTTAATTATTTGCTTGCCTTATTAGCGTTTAGCGGCTCAAATAGAGTAGATGAACTAGTAATATAGGTGTATCACCAATAGTATAATAGTTTTTTAATTTCATTTCTTTATAACCCTTTTCATCCTAAAAATTGGTATGTTTTAGTAAGAAGATCATAAGTGATACATCAGAGTATCTAGCCTCATCAAAACTAGAGGTTTGGTTTTAGTTCAGGTGTCCCACACCTTAAATCATTCCAATGTTAGTTTAGGTGTGAAGGAGTTTTAGATTAATCTATCATCCTTTAATTAGGGTGTTATATGGGTTGCTAACACATCCTTGATTAGTTTAAGTGTTCATAGCCATAGAGGCACTCAATTTAGAATTTGGTGATTGTTCAAAAATCATATTCTAGTATGCTTCCTACCTCTTACAAATCTAAAATTGTGTTAGCATTATAACCAACTAAATACATTGTTTCTTTATCATTTTCATATTTAGCATAGTTGTAGTTACTATTACTAGCCTATCTCAATTTAATAAATTGAACATATGTTATATCTGAGTTTAGAATATAATTACCCTGATATACATATAATCTATCACCCTTATTTATTAGGATATATCTATCCCCTTTATTCTTATATAAACCCAATCTAGATTATTTCAAGTCTAAACATTTGATGAAATTGATTTGTATGAATGCAAACATTTTTTATTCATAGGTTTTTCAATCAACTAGGGTTTTATATTTCTATAATTTTTCATTTCCTTATATTATTTTGTATACAACCTAGGTGTATCCCTAGATTAAGAGGTGTGCCTATTGAACACATTGAGTTTCCCCTCACACCATCTAAGATTTCTAGTTCCATTTAGGCACATAATTATATGGATCATGATGATACCAATGTTGAGAATGAAAAACATACTGATGAGGTTATCATAGAAGAAGATTCTGATAATGACAACAATGATTCTAATGAAACTAATGAACATGAGAAAATATAACATGATCAAGTTTAAGCAATTGAATTTTTTTGTCAATATATTCATCAATTTTTTGAAAATCTTCTCAAAACTATATTGGAAACAAAAAATTCAAAAGGTGTAGTTAAAACATCCATCACATTGAACACATTACCAAATCATACTTATAATGGAAAATGGGTTATGTGTTTAAACCTTTGTTTCTTGAAAAAAAATACAATTTATACATATATTGTTAGGATCTTACAGTATAATTGATAACTTTTGTGTAAGCAACTAAACACGGAAATTAAACCAAAAATAATAAGTAACTAGAAATCAGAATCAACAAATAATATGAGATACAAGAAATAACTGAAAACTTGTATTAAACTCTTCTAGAAGGAAATACAATGAAGAAATCACACTTCTTCTCACACCTCTTAGATGTATAGATCTCTTTCCCTCAAGATTTCTCTCTCTCAATTACAAACACAATTCAATCCTTGAATTGTCTCACCTTTTTTTCATGTCTACAAGCTATGAAGATCTAACCCTAGTATATAATACTAGGATTCATGACCTATACATTCTCCACTGTTAGATACACCTCTTAATCAAAGGTTCAAATCTATCCTACCAAAAATAGAAATGTGGACACAAAACTAATAATTACTCTTATCATGCAAACAAACTATTGTTCCTCAAAAATAGACTTCTAGAATGCATAGGTGACTGACGTCGGTCCCTATCTATCTGCATATGACCGGCATCAGCCATTCCATAACCGATGTTGGCATCTTCTGGTTGACCCCTGACTGATGTTGGTGACTGTGTAACTCCAACAACCTCTACATTTGCTCATCTGGTGAAGATTTTAGCTCCACAACTCAACAATCTCCCACTTGGAGATAAATAGCTACACCTATACCTGTACAACAACATCCTCTAGCTTGTTTCTCCATCTTCAAGTTCAATCTTGAAGACCAATAAAACTTGAATGAAGATTCAACTTCTCCTTTTTTACCAGCTTTGTTAACATATCAGCAGGGTTCTTATCCGTATGGATCTTTTCCATCTTTAACTCACCATCCTCCAATACCTATCTAATGAAGTGGTACCTAAGCTGTATATGTTTGGTTCTTGAATGAAAGGTTGAATTATTTGCCAAATGAATTGCACTTTGACTATCATTGTATAATCTATAACTCTTTTGCTCCTTTCCCAGCTCTTCCATGAATTGAGTCATCCAAATCATTTCCTTACTACCCTCTGTGACTGCAATGTATTCTGCCTCTGTAGTAGACAAGGCAACAACCTTCTGCAACTTTGAAATCTAGCTAACTACCATTCCACCAATAGTGAACACATATCCTGTGGTGCTTATCCTACCATCCAAGTCACCTGCCATATCTGAATCTACATACCCATGTAGAGAAGTGTTTGATCCACCATAGCATAAATGCCTACTGCTGGTCCCTCTCAGATATCTAAGAATCCACTGAACTACTTTCCATTGTTCCTTTCCTAGATTGGCCATAAACTTGCTAACAACTCCCACTACTTGGGCAATATCAGGTCTAGTACATACCATTGCATACATCAAGCTCCCAACTACTGAGGCATATGGAACTCTACTCATGTACTCAACCTCATCATGTGATTTAGGACACTGTTCTTTGCTCAACTTGAAGTGTCCAGCCATAGGTGTGCTTACCGGTTTTGCATCCTACATATTAAACCTCTCCAACACCTTGTTCACATAATCCTCTTGAGATAAAATCAAACTATGATTTTTCCTGTCTCTCTTAATACTCATGCCAAGGATTTTCTTTGCTGCTCCTAAATCCTTCATGGCAAATGTGTGAGCTAATTTTACCTTAAGCTCAGTAATATCCTGCATGTGTTAACCTGCAACAAGCATATCATCTACATACAGTAATAGGCTAATATAACTACTATTATCCAATCTGTTAAAATAAACACAATGGTCAGATTAACATCTACTAAAGCCATGCTCTATCATAAACCTATCAAACTTCAAATACCATTGTCTTGGAGCTTTCTTAAGACCATATAAGCTTTTCTTCAACCTGCACACAAGTTTCTCCTTACCTTTAACCTCAAAACCTTCCGAATGATCCATATATATTTCTTCATCCAAATCTCCATGAAGAAACATTGTCTTAACATCAAGCTGCTCAAGATGCAAATCCTCAATAGCAACTAAAGACAATACAGTCTGAATAGAAGTCATTTTTACTATAGGAGATAAAATTTCACCAAAATCAATACCTAGTTTTTGTGCAAATCCCTTTACTACCAACCTGGCCTTATGTCTCATTTGTCCATTCTCACCTTCCTTTAACTTGTAAACCCATTTGTTTTTTAGTGCTTTCTTTCCAGCTGGAAACTCAACCAAATCCCACATTTGGTTCTCTTTCAAGGAATCAATTTCCTCAATCATTCCATGTTCCCACTATTTCCTAGATTCTACCTGCATTGCCTCATCAAAACTTTTTGGTTCTCCACTATCAGTGTGCAACAAGTAGAATAAAGAAGGGGAATAATGAATTCGGGGTTTACTTACCCTTTTAGACCTCCTCATGGGTGTTTAAAACTCATTCACAGCTTGTTATCTACCCAAATTCTCTGTCAGTGACTGATATCAGTCATCTCTCAGTGTGTACCTGACCGATGTCTATTCCACCTGATCGATGTCAGTTTCTATCTGACCAAATTGGTTCCTTCCTGATCGATGTCAGTTCCTATCTAACCGACGTCAGTTCCTACCTGACTGACATCAGTGTCTGTGTTTTCTTGTGTGTCATTATTTTCCCCATGAGCTTATTTTGGATCATAACCTCATCCAAATCAACATTGCCCTGTTCAGTATTATTCAGCCTCTTGAGCTGATCACTGTACATCACCTTCTCATTGAAAACTACATCACAACTTCTAATAATTTTGTTAGTTTCTAAATTCCACAACTAGAATCCAAAATCTCTAGAGCCATAACCAATGAAGGTGCACCTCATAGATTTAGCATGCATCTTCTTTCTATTTTCTTTATTAACGTGCACAAAAGATTTAGAACCAAAAACTCTAAGAAGTGAAAGATCTACCTTTTTACCTGTCCAAGCCTCTTCTAGAATTCCACCATCCAGAGCAGTAGAAGGTCCTCTGTTAATCAGGTAAACTATAGTATTTATAGCTTCTATCCAAAACTTTAAGGGCAAACTAGCATGCAACCTCATACTCTGTGCACGCTCCATTATTGTTTTATTCATCCTTTTAAGAACTCCATTTTGCTGATGTGTCCTTAGAACCATTCTTTCCCAATGTATTCCACTCATAGAATAGTAACTATTGAATTTATTGCTGCAATACTCACCACCATTGTCAGATCTAAGGAACTTTAATCTCGAACCTATTTCATTCTCAACCAAATCTTTCCATTTCTTAAATGTGTCAAAAACATCAGATTTCTTCTTTATGCAAAAAACCCATACCTTTCTTGTAGCATCATCAATGAAAGAAATATAATACCGTGATCCTCCAATAGAAGCTACCTAAGCTGGTCCCTACATGTCTATGTGAACAAGCTCCAACTTGTGCTTCTTCTTTGTTGACCCAATTTTGAGAAACTTCACTTTCTTCTATTACCCAAAAATACAATGCTCACAGAAATCTAGATCTATGCTTTTCAAATCTGAAAGCTTACCTTTTGACTTAAGAACACTCATTCCCTTCTCACTCATGTGGCCAAGCCTACAGTGCCACAACTTTGCATCTACATCTGAAGTAGATAAAATAGAAGGAGAATAATCAGTAATATAATTACATAGGTAAAGAGTACCAACTCTCTTACCTCTGGCTAATTCAAGTGCACCCCTAGAAACTTTCCAAGATTTAGCTATGAGAGTTACTATGCAACCCTCATTCCCCAACTTTCCTACAAAAATCAAATTCCTCTTCAGGATGGGTACACGCATGACATCTTTCAACACCCATGTGTTGCCATTCTACAATTTCAGCTATACTTTTCCTTTGCCAACAATTTGATAAGGCTCATCATCCCTTAAATAAACTTTTCCAAAATCTCCCTAGACATAATCATTGAAAAATTATCTATTTGGGGTTGTGTGGAAAGAGGCACCAGAATCTAAAACCCAAGATTCTATTCTATTATCCAAAGAAAATATAAGAGCATCCTGTGTAACAATACCTACAACTTTTGCTTCTTCTTTACCTTCATGCTGATTTTCTTCTTTAACTTTTAACCAGCAATCTTTCTTTGCATGCCCTTTCTTTCCACAATTCCAACAGGTTATTTTTCTTCCATTTCTGGATTTGGATCTACTTCTCATCTTTGACTTTCACCTTGATCTCTCTTGCTTGCCCTTCTCTCTTTCCCTTCCCCTACTTTCAATACTTAAAGCATTACCTGATGTTTCCTCTATTCTTTTCCTGTGAATTTCTTCATTCAAGATTACACTAACAACATCATCTACTTTCAAGATATTTGAAGTAGATGCAGTATTACTAACTGCCATTACCAAACTATGCCAACTTTTAGGTAAAGAGCATAAAATTAAAAGAGCCTTAATTTCATCATCAAAAACTATTTTGACTGAATTTAACTGATTTACTATTGCATGGAAATCATTAAGATGACTAGATACAGATCCACCTTCCTAAATTTATAAATTAAATAATTGCTTCATAATATATACCTTATTCGAAGCTGAGGGCTTTTCATATAAATTTGCCAAAGTATCCATTAACTCTACCATTGTCTTTGCCTGTGATAAGTTAGAAATCACAGAAGATGCTAGGCTCAACCTTATGGATCCAAGAGCCTTTCTATCAAGAACATTCCATTCTTCATCTTGCATATTTGTGGGCTTTCATGTAACCCCACCCAATGGTAAGTACATATATTTTTGATATAGATAATCTTCTATCTGCATCCTTCATAATTGATAATTCTTGCCATTGAATTTCTCCATTCTTAGTTTACTTTATTTTGCCATTGCTTTACTCCCACTCAATTAGAAACCCCTGTGAGTGAATCTATAATCAACGGACACTAGCATGATCTAATACCACTTGTTAGTGAACCCAAGCTCTGATACCACTTGTTAGGATCTTACAGTATAATTGATTACTTTTGTGTAAGCAACTAAACATGAAATTAAACCAAAAATAATAAGTAACTAGAAATCAGAATCAGCAAAGAATATGAGATACAAGAAACAACCAAAAACTTGTATTAAACTCTTCTAGAAGGAAATATAATGAAGAAATCAAACTTCTTCTCACACCTCTCAAATGTACAGATCTCTTTCCCTCAAGAGTTCTCTCTCTCTCAATTACAAACATAATTCAATCCTTGAATTGTCTCACCTTTTTTTCATGTCTACAAGCTATGAAGATCTAACCCTATTATACAATACTAGGATTCATGAGCTATGCATTCTCTACCATTAGATACACCTATTAATCAAAGGTTCGAATCTATCCTGCCAAAAATAGAAATGTGGACTCAAAACTAATAGTTACTCTTATCATGCAAATAATCTATTCTTCCTTGAAAATAGACTTCTGGAATGCACAGGTGACCGATGTTAGTCCCTGTCTATCTGCGTATGACTGGTGTCGGCTGATTAATAACTGATGTCAGCATCTTTTGGTCGACCCCTGACTGATGTCAGTGATTGTGTAACTCCAACAACCTCTGCATTTGCTCATCTGGTGAAGCTTTTAGCTCCACAACTCAACATATACCATGGAATTAATAATTATTTCAACACAAATAGCAGTTTTAATTCCTATTTTTAATCAAACCATGTTTACATACCCTTTGGGGGTGACTCAAATTATAATCTAAATACCAATGTGTCTATAGTTAAAACATTGATTCAATTTTAAAGATCTTGGAGGATAAGGTTCTAAACATTCAACAAGATACATTCAAATATCGTCATGTTATTTATTTGTAAGATATATTACATAATCCACTTAAATTTTAGATAATTGTCACTCCTTTGTTAACTAGTTTTGTCACACCTAAGTTTCCATTTTACAATGACAAGGGTGATCTTGAATGACATATTCAATCCTTTTATGTGGAATGCCTATACTATGATTCCAAAGATAAAATTTTGACCAAATTGTTCCAAAGAAGTTTCAAAGACTATGTTTTGATGTGGTTCTATGATTTACCTCTCCAATCTATGAAATCATTCAAACCTCTTACATATTAGTTTTTTGTACATTTATTTATTAATATTTATGAAAAGGTTTTCTATGCTCAAATTTTGAAAATAAAACAAGGAATATATGAACCTATAATTGAATATGTGTTGAGATATAAGATAATGTTGGTTAAAATGACCAATCCTATAGAAGATAAAGAGGTGAAAAACATATTCAAGCAAATTTTTTTTGCTCCTTTACATGATTCCATTATTTTTAAAAAGTTTATTTATTTTGATGACTTATTCCATATTATATAAATAAATATCATTTCATTAAATAATATAAAGTATGTAGCGAACACACTAGCTTCATCTACATTGACTAATATGTTTACACTCAAACCAAGTTATAAGGTAAAACCTCCTAAGCCTAGAAAGTAAACAACCACCATGATTAACATAAATTCATAGTATCCTAATCATTTTTTATCATCTAATGCACAATAAGACAATTATCATGTTTATCTAAGTCTCCAAATTAATTACTCCCATGGTTAATATAATGTCAGCTTAAATCTCTCCCTCATCCTATAGAGGTTGATATGAATAAACTTATACCTTAAAGATATCATGAAAATGTTTATTATGATTATCACAAAGGACCATAAAATTCTAAGAAAAAATTATTTACCTTGAATCATAATATCGAAGACCTTATTGATGACTGAAAGATTGCATTTGATTATCCTCACTAGGAATCATGTTCATAACCTAATAATCACTAGAAATAAAAATATATTTAACAATATTTTTCAAGACCATTCTAAGAAGGAACCAAAAGTAAAAATTGAATATAATGCGTATCCTCCTTAATCACATTATGGGAACCTATTAGATGGTATTATTGGTACTTACACATGACATACACCTCCTATGGTTTAAATACATTTCATTTATTTAGATTATAATGAGATTAAGGGTGATGAATTTGATATTAATTATTTATTCATTCAATAATACCTTTATAAACACCCTACACATAGTGCTATGATTGAAAATGGTTTAAGAAATATTGATTACATTATGAATTTGCTTACACACTTGGGTTATACTCATAATGATTTGTGTCCTTCTAATAGATTAGTTAGAACATTGGATCAGACCTCCCACAAGGTTCTTGGTGGGATTTACCTACCTTTATAGTTTAGTCTCACACATGTAGATACTACCTTTTTAGTTATACCTTCCATGAGCATCTTTGAGATATTATTGGGAAGACCCTAGATCCATACACTTTGATAAATAACCTATACATTTCATGTATGTGTTAAGTACATTGATGCCAATCAGGTAATTATAGATTCCATAATCCCATATGAGTATCCTCTTGAAAAATAAATACATATACCTATATAGTTAAATATTATACTTACTAATGTTAATTTAGCATAAAAGGGTAAACAATGGTCAATCCCCTTTATTAGGTGACCAATAACTGAGGGACCATTAAATTAGATACATATAATTGATTTCATAGAATCCTCATCTACTACACACCATGTTTAGATATATAGAGTACCTATGCATTCCTATTAATGTTATTCCAAATAAACCATAGATCACTTAAATTTGGTTTCCACAAACCCCTACTCCCATTAATCCTACTATTTCTCCTAGACCAGAGAGTCCTATTTTAAAAACATAGAATATCACATATACTATATGTTGGATGGTGGAGCCTAATCTTATTATAGTGCCTAGTTCTCGATAAGGGGTGTTTGGGGGTGGGAATCCTTTCCCACCCACCCACCATCCCTACCCTACTAGGGTTGAAATGGGGGTAAAGGGAACTAAATAACATTTTTATATCCCCCCTTGGTTGGGGTTTTATATAAGTACCCCCAAACAAATTTTTTGTTAAAAATGCATTTTAAAATATTGTTATTTCATATTAAATATAGACTATTCACTATTAGGTTATAGATCTAAAGGCAAAAATTATGTTTATTCATTTTTTCCCTAATATGTAGCCCTCCTTTGATATGAGTTAATTGGAATCATGTAAGAATATAGTGTGTGAGTGAAGAGTATATTTTAGTGGTTGTATTTCAAGTTTTTCCCTTCAATTTATTGGATTGCATACTATTAAGGACTAGTTGTTTCTATGTGGGTGTAACCCATATTGGGTGAACCATGTTAAATATATGTCTTTATTATGTTATGTTTTTTAAATTTTATTTATATCTTTAATTTATTAATATTACTCTATGTTCAGTATTCCTAACACTATAATGATAGATATTGCACCAATGCACACTTCTCAACAATAGCATTGACTTATTACATCAGGTTCATAGTGGGTAGGTATCTATGATCACCATTTGGATGGGATCATAGGATATTATTTCCCTCTCACATCTAAAAAATACTAAGAAAATAAAAAACATTAAAAATTCCAAAAACACATTCAAAACCTACATGTCCTGTTATCTCCTTGACATATAGTGTTAATTCCATGTTGAAGTATAACATGCCAATTACTCCTACATACACATGTGTGCCATTCTTCTAGTCAATTGTAATAAAAATATACATGATTTATTCCTATTTAAGATTTTGGGCCTTCCCTCTACCCATGTCACATGGACATTGAGGGCATCTACCTCTATGATCATGACACACATAAGTTATACCAATATATGGTCTCTTAATTATCATTTTTTGATCTCATATATGTACTTACATATGCCTTTATCCTTGATTATATCTATAAAAAATTACTTGATACACTATGTACTTGACATTTTTCCTAATAAATTTGATCCATGGGAAACTATGATATGTTTATGCTAGTTAGTTATCCTTT
Organism: Torreya grandis; assembly: GCA_037957365.1. Classification (NCBI taxonomy): domain Eukaryota; kingdom Viridiplantae; phylum Streptophyta; class Pinopsida; order Cupressales; family Taxaceae; genus Torreya; species Torreya grandis. The sequence continues at coordinate 177,735 of JARHVA010002176.1, read as the reverse complement.
CCTTTCTACACTTCCTTCAGTGTCTTACTTTACTATTTTACTACTTATTCAAGCATTTGAATATGATCCTTTTTTGTGGCCCTCATTAATATGTGTGATTTATTTGACATTTAAACATGTCATTTATTGTTATATCAACATTTTAATATGTCATCCATTATTTTTTGACATTTGACTAAGTCATGTCCCTTCGATTGTGTGACATTAGAACATGCCCCTTGTTTAGGGTCTTCTTGGACCATTACCTTTTGAATTGATTTTGAATTCTCTTATGTGTGTGATCTATTTGATTTTTTTACTTATACTATTACTATCTAGACATTTACATGATACTTATCATGCATCTTATGCCTTCATATGCTCACATTATTCTATGTGCTTCAATGTTATATCTATGTAGACATATTCCTTCTATATGATCCATGGTTCCCTTCATAGATTATACAAGTGTATTATACTTTTGATGTGAGTTAACTATAAGTTTCTATTCTTCCATCACCTAAACATAGGGGCATATCATTATATGCATGCCATAGAGGCATGTTCTTCATATTAGGCACAATTTTCAAATTTAGTGGGGGTATGCTTTGGAAGCATGTTCTCCACACTTATTCAATATTTGTAACTTATATCAATTTTTATATTTGGTATGGGAATGACATAAGGACATTGATTACATACATTAATAGATTTAAATTTAGTGGGGCCATGCTTTTGAATCATGTTCTACACACTAATTTAGTATTCAACATCTCCACATTATAGTGGGGGCATGTTTTGGAAACATGTTCTCCACATTGGCACTTATTTTAGTTTACAAATTTATCAATATATAGTGGGATCATACTTTGGAATCATTTTATCCACATTTACATAGTTTCTCAATTGGCCAAAGCACACATTTATATGATTTAGATTCACATATGTGGTAGAGTTATATACATTGGTACCATTTTTATACATAGTTTTAGCATGACACATATCTAAGGTGTATATGTTATGAAATTTGCACATAATATTAGAAAATATAAATTATTTTTAGATTTCTAAAATATTCTATGGACGGTTACCATATCATGGGATTTTATGCACTGATACCCAAGATAGACTTTTACAGACTATATTGAGCCAATCTATTGTAGAATTTTGTTCACTTTTGGTGTGGTTGATGTGATTGAATAACTTAATCTTCACAATTTTTTAAGTTGGATTTGATTGTATCATCCATCCTCACCAAGTTATACGTATCATTGGGTTTCATGATTTATCTAATCTCAAATGTCAAATGGAAACTCACCTTTGCTCCAAGGTCAGGGGCATGTTGTTTATAATATCTCTCTCCATCTCTTTAGATATGTGAATTTTCTATATTTATATATATTTTTACTAATCTTAGTTTTAAATCCTTACAATGATATATATTTTCAAATCAACTTGTCAATAGGCATGGTGGTTACATTCTCATTGTATTATGGAGTGACCACCTAGAGATTTATATATTTTGTATCATCTTTATGTTGATATATTTATTCACATGCACATCTTCTAGATGGTTATTTATGGATCAAACCTTGTTTCTTTACCTTAGGTCTTTCTACCTTGCCAAAAATGGGTTAGTAGGAAAATAATTCTAACTTACCTCAGGGACCCCTCTATCAATAAGTATTACATAATCCTATGCTCCTAAACCTTACTCTTTCAATTTCAATTTTTTTAATACTTTCAATTATATATTATGTGTAATGATTATATAATGTAACATGATCTTAATTTCAATTTAGTCACCAACAAATCACTCAAGTTGGGATCATGTAAGGGAATGGTGTTTCATATCTTTTCCTTTAGACTAGCAATTTCATAACTATATTAAAGGTGGGGGGATGTAGACACCATTTATGAATTATATAACACCTTAGTCTTGTACACTTTGAAAAATAGATCTTGGATGTTCCTTTTAGTTCTGAACCTTTCCCACTTTTATAAGTTTCACATCTACTCTATCTTGTGTCCCTTGGCCTATCACTTGGTTTGACCAATCTTATGTTGATGACCCAAATCTTCTATCTTCCCTAGAATGATTAAAAACTACTTATCTTCCACCAATACAAGTTTTGATTCTATACCTAATTTCCTATTCCATTGACACTAGTGTATAGGATAGACACATGTGTCGACATAGGTGTCCTACTTTGACATAAGTATCCAGTGCCTTAAAGTCATCCAATTTTTAAATTAAATGTATCCTAATGTTCAACCTAAGTGATTTAATTTGAGTTACTTATTAAAATGGATTGATTTAAATACAATATCAACCCTCATTCATTACACACCTAGAAAATACCATAAGAGACCATGTAAAATTATCAAAAACATTTTATCAAGCATTAACCTGAGTAAAACATCACTATTTTATCCTATTTACATATCAGTGATAGAGACAACACATATATAGGTATAAATTACTGAAGGAACAACCCAAGATTTATATTTTCCAAGTTAATAGCTAGTTCATTATTGTACTTGCTTATCACATATTACATGGTTAACACAGAAGATAACACATAGGGGAAAACTACATCAGTTTAAGGCCCTCTTTAGAGTATTAGATATATAGGAAACACTCATGGATAAATGGTTATTTGGGGTTATATTGACACTATGTGCCCACTAACCCATTTCCCCCAAGGTCATTATGAAGATGAAGAAATAGGGTTTTGCAATTTCATGAAGAGTGACAGTCCATGACCTAGATCTGAATGCACCAAAGTGAAGATGATGAAAAAAATAGAAGCATCTAGGTGGTCACATCCTTTTCTAGTATGTATTTGATAGAGGACACCTATGTTAGGTTGAGACACTAGCATCAAGGAAACCATTCCAAGATGAAGTAAGTATTCGTAGTTATATAGCCACTCAATCTAGAATTTGGTACTATTCTAGAATCATCTTCTAGTATGCTTCTTGCTTATTCTAGATCTATAACTGTGTTAGCATCAAAATCATCTAAGTAATTTTTTTTTAATTATTTACATATCTATAATAGGTTTACTTTTTATTATTTTCCTATATAAATTTAAAAAAATTCAGCATATGTTATATCTCGATTTAGCATCTAGTTGTCTTGATATAGAGATAATTTATCACCCTTGTACATTAGGCTATCTCTATCCCATTTAACCCTATGTAACCCCAATATAGATCATTTTAGGATTAAACACAAGGAATGAATCATGATGAAAGTTCAATATGGCTTTAAATTTGATCCCTAAGTGTCAAAAAAATGTGACACTACGTACATTTGGTGGTAGGTATTCATTAATATAAATATGTTATTGATAAGTAACTTGTATATATGATGTAATGGTCAAAACCTCCTATTGAGGATTTTTTTTTTATTACTTCAGTTGAAGATGGTGTATTTAATAATATTAATGGGAGTGGTTGTTATTGACTCTGTATTACCTTAATATTACTTCATTCTTATATCTTTGAATATAATTGAGCCCTAAGTGTCAAAAAAATGAGACACTATATACATTTGGGGGTGGGTATTCATGAATATAAATATGTTATTGATAAGTAAATATTATATATTATGCAATAGTCAAAGCCTCCTACCGAGGATATTTTTTTATTACTTTAGTTGAATATGGTGTCTTTAAGAATCTTGAATGGAGTGATTGTTATTGACTTTGTATTACCTTAATATTACTTCATAAGAGGTATTTTAAAGATATTTTTGAGGTGATTTGGAATCTAGGGGTGGAATTAAGCCCAAAAATTTATTAAAAATGGTTCTTAGGAATTTATAAATATTTCATTGCATACCCAAGTCCATTTCAAGTATGGATAACCTCACTTTTTTGACACAATCCCTTACTTGTCTCAAGATAGTCATGTTGGAGCTAGAGAAGGTCCTTTGAAGGTTTCCAAAATTTTAAAAATGTTTAGAGATTCATTGATGTTTTTACAAACATAATAATTTTTTTTTTAAAATCTCCATAATCCTTGTGAAAAGTGACCACATTCCTTTTCTAATCAAACCATGCCCTTGAGGGCTAAATCAAGCAAACAGGCCTGTGTGTTTTATGGAATTTCTTGCTTGCTCTAACACTTATTAAATATGTATGCAACTTGAAAAGTGGTTTATAAGACATAATTTCATAATGCCATAAAATTTTAAAGATATCAGTGATGATGAGAATATAGGCAAGCTTAGTGATCTAGGATCACATAAGCCAGGCAAGATAGAAACCCCATAGGTAACCTCAAAAGCATAAAGAGCAAAGTTGAATTTTTGATCATTTTAAGAGGATAGTAAAAGTTTAATCAGGTAATTAACATGTAAAAAAGTTTATTTTATACTGATATCATCCTATAGGATACTAAATCATCAAAACTCAATTTTGGGCCAAAACTCAGTTTTAAGCCTAAAAGGCCTATTAACACCAAAAGGCATTTTTTTATCCTACTAATTAAGATTGAAAATTGATAATGATACAATTATATGGTATAGGTTAAATTATTATTTTTTAAATCATGTAAAACCAATAATGGAGTCAATTTTAGTCCAAAGAGGAAATTTGAATTCTATAGTCCAAGACACCCATTTGAGCCACCTGATCAAGTTCTTGTATCTTTCACCATGTGAAGAGTTTGAAAAAAAACTATTAAAACTATTTGATTACCCCTATTAATTAAAATTAATTATAAATTGAGGTTGGTTAAGGGTATGTACTTTATGAATAATTTTTAAAAGCATAAGCATGTCCAAAATGCTTGTAAACCCTACATGCAAATTTCTTCACATGGATATATTTTCATACATTTTCCATGGAAACCAAATATTATAAGGTAATTTTATGGGGTATATATTATTTATATTCATATTAAATTTTTTGGGTTTGTATGCATATACTTTATAAACCATTGTTAAAAAGGTTCACCTCCAATACCCTCCCAAACCCTCATAGTGACTAATTTAGATAAAAGTTGATTTTATTGCAATCAAAACTTCATCATTCAAATTGAAAAATATTAAAACATAAATAAAACTTATATAGGTTCCAACAAATGATAATTTTATATATTTAATTATAAGTATCATGGCACAAAATAGGTTTTTGAGATGAAAAAGTGCCAAAGATGAGGTCAAAGGTAGTTTAAATGAAATCCAATCCATGGAGATTGAATATCGAGACTTTATATTCACCCTAAAATAATAATTTTATCAAAAATATTCTTATAATTTCCATTATGAGCACATCCAAAATAGCCACTCTATAGGAAATTCAAGCTAATTTGACTTAGTCAACTAGTTTGTCTGAGTTGTAAGTGTTTCTTCATCAAGAGGATATATTTCTTGATATGGAGTATTCTTATTTTCCTAAATATATTTTCAATTTTCATGGTTTTTATTAAGGTTATAATGTCATAAAATACAAGAAGATAAGATAGTAGGCCTTATTGGCCTTGTAAGCCTAATTGGTCAAATAATTGAAGAAGAAATTGGCATTAGAATATATCAAATGTGTTTAAGTGTCATTATCACACCACTTGTGTTCTCTTTAATATGAATTTACATGAATAAATTAGTCTATAAGTGGAAATCCATGCAAGGAAAGGGCATAAATGGATTTATCTAGTCTTAAGGACTAATCAACATAAATTGACTTATTGACTACCATAATGTATTCTCCTTGGTTTTCATGAAAATAAAGGACATTAACACACTTTTAAATCACTTAAATTAGAGTTACCCACAAAATTAAGGCATAAAAAGCATGCATGTATTAAATAATTTTCAAAATCTTCATGCAAGGATTTTCAAGATAAAGATATGTATTAAATAATTTTTATAGATATTGTAATTAAAATTGACTTGACTTCATGTGGTGTTGACATACTCTTCTATATTTTATGATAACCTATTGGATTTCTCTCTCTTACTTCTATATATTTAGTATTTTTAATGAATTTTTTAGATCCCTATCTTTGACATGATTAAACATGATCAAAATTGATATCTATAATCTTTTTTAATGAATAAAATGATTATTTTCATACTCAAATATATTGGTATATGTGTTTATGTTAGTTTATTTTCACATGTGGCACTACTTTCTCCCTTGTTAGGTCTTGATCTCACCTAGTTATTAGTACATTAGCTTATGCAAGTCATGTTCAGTGTTTAATGTCATTTGATTGAGTTAATACAGGTTCTATTGACTACTTCTCACCCTAAATCAGGCCTATTCCATCATTTCCATCATTCTTTAATCATATGATAAAACCTCTATATGAAAAAATATTGCATATGAGTCATTTTGGAGTTATAGATTTAATTACTTTCTTGTCTTGTTAGTCTTTTAGGGGATCAAATAGAGTGGACGAACTAGAAATATGATTCTATCACCAATAGTAAAATAGGTTTTCCATTTTAGTTTCCTTATAACAATTATCATCCCAAAAATTAGTAGGTTTTAGTAAGAAGAGCATAAGTGATACATCAGAGGAGCTAGCCTCATCAAAAATAGAGGTTTGGTTTGAGTTCAAGTGTCCCACACCTCAAATCATTCCAAAGTTAGTATAGGTGTGAAGGAGTTTTAGATTAATCTCTCATCATTCAATTAAGGTGTTATATGGGTTTCTAACACATCCTAGATCAGTGTAAGTGTTCATAGCTACAGAGGCACTCAATTTAGAATTTGGTGACTTTTCCAAAATCATATTCTAGTATGCTTCCTACCTATTCTAGATATATAATTTTGTTATCATTATAAATAACTAAATACTTTGTTTCTTTATCATTTTCATATCTAGCATAGTTGTAGTTACTAGTATTAGTCTATCTCAATTTAATAAATTCAACATATGTTATATCTGAGTTTAGAATCTAATTGCCCTGCTGTACAGATAATTTGACACCCTTATACATTAGGATATTTCTATCCCCTTTATTCTTAGATAACCCCAATCTAGATTATTTTAGGGATAAAAATTTTATGAACATTATTTTTATGAATGCAAACATTTATAATTCTTAGGTTTTTCAATAAACTAGGCTTTTAAATTTCTATACTTTTTCATTTCCTTCTTATATTATTTTTTATACAACCTAGGTGTAGCCCTAGATTATGAGGTGTGCCTATTAAACACATTTAGTTTCCCCTCACACCATCTAAAATGTCTAAATCCATTTAGGGACATAATTCTATGGATCATGATGACACCAATGTTGACAATGAATAACATATTGATGAGGTTATCATAGAAGAAGATTATGATAATGACAACCATGATTCTAATGAAACCAATGAACATGGGAAAATATACCATGAGAAGGTTTAAGAAAATTAATTTTTTTGTTAATATATTCATCAAAATTTTGACAACCTTCTCAAAACTATATTGGAAACAAAAAATTCAAAAGTTGTAGTTGAAACATCCATCGCATTGAACACATTAACAAAAAATACTTATAATGGAACATGGTTTATGTGTTTAAACCTTTTTTTATATAATCCCAAAATAAAATTGATACATATACCATGGAATTACCAATTTTTTCAACAAAAATACTGATTTTAATTCTTATTACTACTCAAACCATGTTTACATCCCCTTTGGTGACTACTCAAATTATAATTTAAATACCAATGTGTCCATAGTTAAAACACTCTTTCAAGTTTAAATATCTTAGAGGATAAGGTTATAAAAATTGAACAAAATAGATTAAAATATCTTCATGTTATTGATTCAAAAGATCTATTGAATAACCTGATTAATCTTTAGATAATTTTCCCTCCTTTGTCAACTAGTTTTTTTGCACCTAAGTTTCCATTTTATGATGACAAGGGTGATCCCGAATGACATCTTCAATATTTTTATGTGGCATGACTAGACTATGCCTCTAATGATAAAATTTTGACCAAATTATTCCCAAGAAATCTCAAAGACTATGCTTTGATGTGGTTATATGTTTACCTCTACAATCCATGAAATCATTCAAACCTCTTGTAGATTACCTTTTTGTATATTTTTTGATTAATATTTTTGAAAAGGTTTTCTATGCATAAATTTCCAAAATAAAAAAAGGAATATATGAACCTATAAGTGAATATGTGTTGAGATATAAGATAATTTTGGTTAAAATCACCAATCCTATGGAAGATAAAGAGGTGAAATACATATTTAAGGAAAGTTTTTTTCTCCTTTACATGATTCCATTATATTCAATAAGTTTAAATCTTTCGACGTTTTAGTCCATTATATATGCATGTGTTACTGGTATGGGTTGTTGTGGAGTAATGATATAATGATATTCTAATTGCCATTATGGTTGGATCTCGTTAGTAGATTGGGTTACGTTATAATACCTAAAAGGTTCATCATATGTTTTTTTTGTATAATAATAGAATTCATGCATGAATTTGATACATATGTGTAATGTTGATGGTACTACTTTCAAAACATGTATCAAATATTGTCCCAATATAAAGTTGTAATGTAAATAGTTAGGCATAACATGGAAGGTAGTAGGTACCATATTGGGACCTATTTTTACATCAAATGATATGATCCAAATTTTTTGACATAGAGTACTATCAAATCCATTTATGCTTTGATTTGATTTTTGAATACTAGCCATATTGATACCTAGCTATTTTAAGAAATTAATGTTATAGATATTCAATAGAAAACCATTATATACAAACACACATTTGACCATTTTATTTTGCACTTTAACTTGAGTGAATAATTCTATATTTTGTTCTATAATATGTTGCGTAGGTAAGTCTTATTTTCCAAATGCAATGATTTTTTTATATATTTGAATGTATACATGATAAAATCAAATGATTCATTTTTTTTATATCACTATTGAGAGTCTTTTCTTGAAATTTATTATATAATATGCCTTTTTAGATGGTTGATCTCTTGAGTAACTCTAAGATATAAATTTTAGCATGGTTTTTATTTAGTTGATATATGATGTCTTACACTTTGGTTTGATTAGGTTAATTCATTGGAGGTGGAGGGGGTTTAGGAAAAACATATTGAGTGCATTCATTATGATGAACATCATGGTGTACCCTACCTTGTCTAGTGTTGAAGACATGGACCATGAAATGCAAAATAATATTTGGGTGAATAATGGGAGTGGGATGATTACTATTAAAACCTTAAGGTATAAGTGGAGAAGGAACAAAGGTAGAATTGCATGCCCTTTGGAGTGTAATGGTGATAAAATGAAATTTAGATTTGATGTTTTAACAATATAGTTTGGGGAAAGCTTGGGATAAATCATTTTTGATTTTGACCTTATTAGTTTTTTATATTTGATACATTTTCTTACATAATTTATCCAAATGAGATACAATTACCAAGTAGAATAATATAAAAATATTACATTCATAACTTGAGTTTAAAAATAGTTTTCAATTATTATAACCATGGATAATGTGTATTATTATGAAATAATCATAAATTAAATTTGAAAATAAAACTGTAAGGATGAAATTTACAACCATAGAAGGGTGAAACCCTAATTAAGACCTAGAATTTGACACAATTTGGTTAGTGTATGAGTTCACTAATATTCTTAGCCCTTATTTTATTTTAGAAACCCTAATAGGACATATATTATTATAATAATTCAGATTGATAAATATGGAATTCAAGCATACATATGAATTTAAAATATTGAAACTAATAGTAATGATTTGAAAAGTGGTATATGTTAAATATAGTAAGTAGAACAAAAGGATGACTAATTAAATTTTGGGGATGAATGTATGAATTTGACTATGATTTGTTAGTGGAAAATAAACTAAATCAAACCCATGATCCATCATGTTCTGGTACTATATTGATAGTGGAAAATTAACTAAAGCAAACCCATAATTTGTCAAGTTCTAAGACTATATTTTCATCTACATAGGAATTCCATTATATTTAAGCCAATTCAATTATCGATACTAAATTGTATATAAAATAGGGTTTATGAACATATATTTGAATAAATTAACCTATCTATGAAATATTTTTTATGTCATGAAAAACCTTGATGATATTCTCAATTCCATAAATCAGCCTCCTTCACCATGAAATCCTATGTGTGCTTGTGAGGGCTAGAATCTTATAAATATTTTGAAACTATAATAGGTTAAGCTAATATTAAAAATATATTTGATTTTTAAAATTATAAATTATTAGTAGAGGCTCATTATATTTAGTCTTAGGTTAGTATCGACTGGCAATACTACCCTAATATGATGTTATTGAACCATGTACATGTTGACTAGATTAAGAATTAGGGCATGTATTTACTAGATATTTGTTATTTTGAAATAGATAGTAAGGTTCATTTATGTGTATAAAAATAGAACAAAATTATCAAAATTATAAGGTAACATGTAGGTGTGAGAGAATGGTAGTTTATGACTATATGTGTGTGCATAACTCATGTGTGTCTAGATTTTCATTGTTAAGTACTTATAACTAGATTAATGTATCTATGATAAGAGTGAGGTTAGGGTTAGAATTTGAATAGTAGATTAATTTTAAATAAATTATTCTTAAAGATGATAATTTCTTATTATTAGTGAAACCTAATTAAATAAATACTTATTTTATATTCTTCTCTAATAAATTGTAATGGATAGGTTTGGACCAATTAGTGATTATCTACAATATTTATTACAAGTGAATAATATAAATGCATCTTAGACTTTAAAAAATTATCTATTATTAATATACTAACACCCCCATTAATATGTATTTTGATAAAGGGAAGGATGGAGTAATCAAAAATATATCCCCCTTTGATGACACCTTCACTCCCAAAATTTTCATGGGTTAAATAAATAAATCCTTGAGTAAGTGCTTTGTTAACATGTCTACAAGATGATATTATATTTGGAAATTTTTAATATCAATGAAATTGTCCTATATCAACTTAAAAATAACACACACACACACACACACACACACACACACACACACACACACACACACACACACACACACACACACACACACACACACACACACACACAAAAGTTTTAGTGGTTAAATAAATAAATCCCTTCCCTCCCAAAAGTTTCATGGGTTAAATAAATAAATCATTGAGTAAGTGCTTTGTAAATATGTCTACAAGATGATATTATATTTGGAAATGTTTAATATCAATGAACTTGTACTATATCAACTTAAAAATAACACACACACACACACACACACACACACACACACACACACACACACACACACAAACACACACACACACACACACACACACACACACACACACACACACACACACACACACACACACACACACACACACACACACACACACACACACACACACACACACACACACACACACACACATCAATGTGATTTATGGGTTAGTTCTCCATTGGTTTACAAACTATGTTACCAAACCAAAAAAATGTGGGTTGGGTTTGTAGAAATATGAGTTTAGAAAGTAAGCACTAATTTAAAACTGACTCATAATAAGAAATGAAACTTCTACCATACTTAGACTTTGTATTTGATAAAGTGATGTAGTCATAGTTAGGGTCTCAATGGAGTTATGCATATTAATAATAAACACAAAATTAATTAATACAACATAATGACAACAATAATAACTTTCTCTTTACTTATTATAAAGTTATAAATTTCAAAAATAACCCAACTTATCTTAGAACATAAAAATATATCAAAAGATTAAAAATAACACATTATTACCCTATGTTATCATAATGATGTGACTAAACCTAATACCCTTCTCAATATATGTGTATAGATTACCACTAGTTAATCTCACTAATAGCTACACTCTAGAATTTTAATTCGTGGGTTCTAAATGTCTCTTACAAGTGTAGGTATATGCTTATATAGTCACATGATCCACCTAATTACATTAATTGGTATTATAAATTAAATAAGAACACAAATATTGAATTATCTAAATGCATCAAGATGTAATACAAAAATTAAATTCACATTATATTTCCAATGACCCACAACACATTATCAGGTGCTGTAGTAACAATCTTGTTATTTATAATTTAAACCATATATTTAGGTAGAACTTATGCTCTTACTATAAACTACCAAAAAGTTCTATAATGACTCATGTTGAACTATGATACTAGTTAATTTCACATACCAATGTATAGGCTTAACATAGATTATAATTATACTTGTGTGATGAGATACATGCATGATAAAATGACTTCAACAAGAAGTGTATATATCCTCATACAATTAAATCATAGAATGAAAAACTAAAATAAATAAACAAATGTAACCTAATTTTGGTAAAAAAAACCAAAAACCATAAAAAATATAAGGGATTCACCTCCACTCATTATTAATAGTCTACTCATGTTTTATGTTAATTCAAGATTACTTAGGGACTTGGATGCTCCTGCATCATACACCCAAGTAAGAAGAATGTGTGAGATTTGTACTCACACAATAGATATAGGTGATATAATAACCCTTTCACCCTTTACCAAAGGCCTTGGATTTCTCTTTCACCATGAAAAACAATTATTTCCTTCTAGTATAAAGGGTTTATGAACTATGTTAAAACTATCTTCCTCTAGGAGTATCACATCTTATTATTTTTGCCAAAAATCCCACTATCCTTCAATTAACCCCCTTTATTTTCATTGTGTAATCATATTTTCCTCTTCACTATGACACTACCCTCAAATATTACTATAAATTTAACATGGTTTGTACCCACACATCTTTGCTTCTACATGATATCACTCTTCATCTTCCTACACACTACCTTATCATCCCCATGAAAGTCCTCTTTACCTCTGTGCAAGACCAAATGACTTTTTAAAACAATTTCTCAATAATTATACATAAATTAAATCATAACATAAGTTCATCCATCTTTGTCCTCTTTTATATTATTTTATCTCCCATCATATAAACTCTTGTGATGATATTACCATGGCATACCAAATAAATCATGACATGCATCCATTAGTCAGACATCACATAGAACCTTATCCTTATAATTATATATTGAACCTCCACTAAAAATGACACTATGTAATGATTTGGGTGTTCCTTTTCCATTAAACGCAACTTTGTTACCATATATGTTGGAGAAAGATTGTCTATACTTATACTATCCACTAAAAATATATATAATTTACCCATTATATTACACTTTTTATGGAAATAATTTATTATCTAACTAAAATCCTCATTATTTTCACATTCAAGACTCTGCTTAATGTAATAAAACTCTCTCCTTAATTAGGTTTCTCTGTATGATGTTGCATAGACTCCACATCCACTTTTCAGACTTGTATGATATTGGCACCTCCCTTATTTTCACCATTGATGTGTGCATGAGGGAATTCATATGAATTATGTCTAAATTACCCATATATGAAATATTTTCTTATGAAAAATTCCACCTCTACCTCTTCCTCTAAAAAAAGTCATCAATCCTCTGGGTTAATGTGTTTATGTAACATTTTTACCTTCATCACTCCTTTACTCACATGCCACTAATTGTTATTTATCACCACTAAGCTTTGTTATAGTTCTAAAAGTAATTTTTATATGAGCCAAATTTCACTCTACTCCTTATTGCATGTTTATATGCTTGCTATACCATATACAAGTTGTTGTAATGTGTTTATTGATTTAAAAATGAAATATAACCAACATTACACTATTAAATACTAATTAGGATCTATTGAATATGTAGAACCTAAATGTACAATAAAATAATTTAAATAATTTAAAATGAGCTAAAAATAGTAAATTGACATGAATATATGCAAACCTATATTAGATATAACTTATGATAAATGTGCAGGAAATATAGTGATCTAGAATGGACTGAGAATATTTGTGAATTGTGTCATAGATGAAATCATAATTTAAAAATGTATTAGGACATGATTGCACTAAGAGGATAGGGTTTCACTACAGCCTTATTTGTTGACTATGATCTCATCTTAGTTGACTATGATCTCATCTTAGTTGATCATGTGATTTATTTTTATAAGTGAGCATATTTTTCTATATAAGAGGGTTTAATAACTCTTTGCATGTGCTATTTTTCCATGTGAAATAATTGATTTAATAAACCCTAATTATTATAGAATAAATAAAAATGAGATCAAATACAAAAGTGGGGAATCAATCAATGGGAATATCTGAGCTATCCTAATAAAAAAACCACATAATTTGAGTGATACATACATAGCTAAAAAGGGACTTAGACTGATTTAGTTCTCCCTCCTAGGGTGAGTGTGTGAATATTTATACTTATATATGAATGAAACTAGATATATTGACTTGAATTCTTGATAATGAGTGAACTTAAATTGAAATAGAATATCTTCATACTTGGCCTATAAATATTAAAATAAATTATAATTGAAATTTGAAATGCTAGTTCCCTTTTGTTTAATGTGAAATATAATCACCAAGTGATTTCTATATTTGTTTAGAGAGGCATTTATGTGATTATATATAATAATCTCTGGAATATTTCATTTAACATACCTTTCTAAAATAATGGTATGGGTATTATTAAATGTCCTAAATTTAAAAATTTGCCATTGGAGCATAGGGGATAAGGACACAATGTGAACCTATTTTGATAGTGTGGTCCTATCCCAAAAGGATAAAGACTAATGAAAATAAGTTGATAGAAAAAATAAATAATAATAGGGATGCTTGAATGATAATTTATTTGATGACAGGGTAATACATGGAATATTTAATTCTCTTATAGATATTTAAACTTAATAAAATTGAGAATAGGTCAATCAAGGTAAAGATGTCAATATTAAACATTGTCAATTGCTTAAAATATGAGTGTCTACATTTGTCTCCAATTTATTATAGTGATCTAATGAAGTTAAATTATAGACTAAAGGAGATGCAAAATTACGTATGTATATACATTTTTCACTTTTATATGATGATTGATTATGAAAGTTACCTCAATGAAAAACCTACAACAATGCCATTGAAAGTAGTTATTGTCCATATTTGAAAACTGAAAGTTTGAAACTTGAAATTTGAAAATTGAAAATAAAAAGAGGAAATAATATACCTAAAAAGGGTGTGCAATCTATTTTCCTTAAAAATTTAAAGTAGATAAGTCCACACCCCCATTGTTAAGGCATTTGGAGAAATGTTGAACCTATGGTGATTGAGAGTGAGTAACTCTCAATTTGAAATCTAGTGGAACCATTTGAGTTGGAAATATTTTATTCTCCAAATATCATATGAATATCCATAGTACTCTTGTATAATAATTTAAGGGATGGAACCACCAAATGTGGCTTGTTATATTTCACCATTGAAATTAAGTGTCAATACACTCAAACATGGTAGGAGAAGAGGAGGAAACCACCAAATTTGTCTCGATAATGTGAAACCATAGACGTTGAGTGAAACTAAACTAAAATGTGGACCACTTTAAAAAAGAGAAAATTCACACCACTATAGATAGATCTAGATTATACTTAAAACTTTTAAACATTAAACAAGTAAAATATAAAAATTTCTATGTAGAAACATGAACATGAATTAATATCATGCCCCTTGTATCTATACTAAATTCATATTTAATTCCATTTGAACATTTTAAGTATTTTAAACTTATAACTAAGAACTATTTTTCACATGCCAATTCATATACATCAAGTATATGTGAATTTCCATTGAAGTGTAAGAATGGTACACATGAATGTCACATGCCTTCATAATCTATAGATTATGAACCATGCTATAATAATGAAAACTATATATTGTAAACACATAATTATATCCACAACTAGATTCTGATCAGACTTCAGACTGATTTCTATGAAACATTGCAAATTAATCTTAGGAATAACTAAAAATACCAAGTTTAGCCATGTATCATTCATCAATGCTCAGAATCATGTTGAGGCATCCCTATTTGAGGTATTCTACCACACATAAAAATAATGTCTCAATAATTCATTCTCCGTCACCTTGTAACCTAACAACTAGTAGTTTGGCCTTTGGACCCATTAAGCAAGGCACTTGATCAAATTTTAAAAGAGCTAAAATGTTATTCAAAATCAATCATATAATTAAACTAGATTAAATGCTTAGATAAATTATCTATTTTCAATTAATGAATATCTAAAATAGAAATTATGAAAATCAAAATATCAAGCCTTTTCATCATTTCATTTATGAGTTGTCAAGTTCTTCCAAAATAACTCAAAATATCTAATTTAAGAGGAATGACTATTAATTAAAAATCATAATTACATGATAAATTTTAACTCAAATAGTGTTATACTCAACTAACCTAGGGTTAGTTTGAACCCATTCCATGTTTAAAATCAACCTTAACTTACCTTGGATGAGAGTTAAATTTGTAGGATATAAATACAAGGTCATACCTAATAATCTTTAAAATTTCATAAGTGGAAGTTATAATGATTATTTGTAGAGAGATAAACCTTTCAAGTATTTTTACCATGCCAAATTCATAAGCCAACTAGACAAGCCATGGTACGAAGGAGAGAAGGAGAAAATGGGGCTTCATTTATAAAGACTTCTTGATGGATAAAACCAAACAAACCACTTCAAAAATCCATTTGGAGTTACAAGGAAGGTAAAAGAATGATTTCATTTGTGTTCTAGTTATGTTTTCATTGGTATGTTTTTTACTTATGTTCCCATTAGTGTCTAGGATAGAGGTGTTAAGTGTTTAGTGTGTTATTTTGATTTGATTTTATTGGACTAAAACTATACAAACCTCCCCTCCATTGGATTCATGTGTTCATATGATGGCACACCTAGTGGGACCCTCACCCCACAATATTATTCCTATGTCATGTTAGGACATCCTCCTAATATTTTTCTTATCCAAATACAAATTTACAAACCAAAAAAGTGGAAATTGAAGCCTCACATATGTTCTATAGGAAGTCATTAATTTGTTATGTATAGTCACATTTTTGCTATCTATAATCATGATATTACAAAAATATTGTGACTTTATGGTTACAATTTTTCCTTAATTATTGTGATATTAAATTAATTGTCATGATATTATTCTTAACCATCATGGTTTTTTTAATAAGTATTTCATGTTACAAGAAGAATTGTGATATTGAACAATATCATGATTTTGCAGTCATGGTATTACTTTAACTTCTGCAATATTGCATTAACTATTGAAATATTATAATAATTATTGTGATATTTACCTAACCATAATAGTTTTCCACTAATTATTATATATTAAAAGGAGAGTTGTGATATTGCATCAAGTATTCAGATATTTTATTAACCTCTATGATATTACTTTAAGAGTTGTGGTTTTGTCCTAATACTCTATTTTACACTTAATTACAGTTTTGTGCTAATAGTTGTGGTTTTACAATAAAATTCATGGTATTGCTCTATGTTTCTATGGTTTTACACTATGTGTACAATATTGGAAACTTGAGAGTCAAATTTCAAAATTCATTTTCCCACTTACATTTTTCTTCTAAGCACAAGGACCCCCTAACATCTTTTACAAGACCCAAAGGCCAAGAAAGCATGGTTTTAAATACTCTAGGATCCAAATATCACAATTAAAATTTTATGTTTTAAAATATTTTACTTGAGTTATTTTTCATTTTGTTTAAAGTTTTCACACAAAAAAAAGGATATAAACTTCATGATATATTTCATTTGGTGTTATAAATATGAAATCACACTTTAGTTAAATACTCAAGAGTTTTATTTTTATGTTTGTTGATTGAGTGTTTTTTTAGAAATATGAGTATCATGTGTATGCTCTACCCCCATCTCATTTAGGTAACTTGGGTGATAAAAAATACTAACATATTGCATTTTTCACTTTTGTCAAAAATCATAGAAGGAAAGTTGCTAAGGCTCTCCCCAAAATCTAAGTGATTTGGGTGACCCCCAAAATGACCCTAAAGTCCTTCCACTTCTTATATTTTCATGCATTTTCGCTTGTGGGTAGGAGTTCATCACCTCCCCATGGGTTTTATAGGGAAGTGTTAACCCAAGAATTCATATCTTGGAATCACTTCAACCCCACTCCATGGTAGGGGTATATAAATCAAGGTTAAATTACTGGGATACTTGTGTGAGTGGTTAAGCATCTACATTAGTAAGAGACTACCTCAGAACATATGTTTAACTCAGACATCACACTAAAAAAATAAATTAATGGATGTAATGGTTGTTAAAATGATAAGACATTTTAATAACAAGCTAGTTGATGCAAATCAAAATGATGTGTTGTGCCGTAGTGTTAATCAAATATATGGTACCATTAAGAAATGAATGAAAATTAATAGTTTAGACAACCCCACTTGCCATGGATATACTTTCAATGTAGTTCTAGTATCCAAAATTTCCATGTCCTTGTATGAACTCTTGAGAGAAGAGGGGGCCTAAAAACCCTACTTTTGATGTGCAATTTAATTTTTGGATCAATAAATTAAAATCCTCTCAAGAACAAGTATATAGATGGAATTTGATAGTATGAATCTACCTTGTCATTTTATAGGATTTAAGACATTATACTTAGGTGTTTTTATCATTTTCCATTTTTTACATTCATGGTCTTGAGTCAATTTTTTTTTATCATACCAAATACAAAATAAGTCATGTTTGCACATCAGTCTTTTGTTTGAAGAGGAGTTATGTTGTCCATTTGACACCACACTTTACCTTAGTCATTTGTCAAACTTTTTTGTCTGTGTCACTTGGGGTTTCATTACACTACACATTTCATTTCAAGTCTTGTACCTTAAAGTGTTTTAAATAACCCATTTATTATACCTTTATAGCATGATAACATAGTTAATATGCTCACATTATCTCAAGGACTTGTTGCTTTATGTCCAATTAAAATTCCAAATCATGTGTGCCTTCTTGGTCTATGCCTAGTACCATCATGTCATTCATTCTTGCCTTGCTTGTTTTCTATTTGAGGAACCTGGAATTGTAAATAGAGTTTAAAATTGGTCTTGATAAGTTTAGATTTAAACATTTATTTATTTATGGCTATGCCTCATGTAATTTTGGTTTAGACATTTATCTCTCAATTTTGGGCTTTGCAACTTAGAATAATTCTTTGTTCGATTTTAAATGTCTATTTTTATGCATAAATTTAGGAAGTGGTCTAGCTTATATATGCCCAAATTTCAACATATTTTTCTAAATGATAAAATGTGTGTGTAAATATGAATGCCTAGTTTAAGTCTAAGTGTTTCAAATTTGTTAGATTAATTATCTTGCCTTTTAGACCTAGTTTGTGCTAAGTCTAGATTTTGTTCCTTGTTTCCAAAAGACCTATCAATATATGTTTATATTAATACCTAGTTTTGTTTCAATGTTAGCTCTTGTGTCATGTTTCCAAGATTCTTAGCATCTTACCTATTTGTTTTAGACATAGTCATTTGATTCTACCTTTGTGTCTTGTTACCAAATACCTAACAACCTTTCTTATTTATATTAAAATTGTTTGAAATAGTTTTTACCTATGTTTGGAATTTGATTTTATTTACCTACTTGATCATTTGTGTAATAACTTTGAAATTACACATTTGACATTAGACTATTTTAGCCCAAGTTTATCATTGACCATTTTGGAGAAGCAGATCCATTCCCAGACCAAGTTGTAGACCAAATGAAACCAAGTTTGGATAATTTATCTTTTATACCTTATTTTAAAGAGTTTTTAGAAATATATACATATCTTCATATAAAATTAGTCATTAATTTGGATATGTCTCATTAAATTCATAGTGGATCTATGTATAATCAAGGTTATGATAATGTAGCCATGAAAGATTAATTTATTCAAGACCCCTTTGCTGATGATTTATTTTTAGAGATGGATCCTTATCCTCCTAAAAATGCTAAATTGAGGGAACAAATTCAAGATCCACTGGCCTACTATTTGGTTAACATACATCCATATTTAGAGCAAGATCAAGATTAAAATGTGAAATACTTTGGTAGTGTATCATTGGTTGTAAAATAATATCAACAATTGTTATTTTATGTTACTATACCATTGATGTATGACCCCTATTTTTTTAATATTAACTTGTTAGAAAACAAGGATGATGTTTTAGTTAGAATCATAGAGGTAGGGAAAAGTTTACAATAGACTTCCCCTATGAAAATCTACCTAGGATAGTTAGAGTGCCTCTTCACATGCCTTTACAAGCCATCCTCAAGTGCTCATGCCAATGTTGTATCAAGACCGAAAATTATTGTAAGAGGAAAGGATCTCATGGAGGACCACTTTATATAAATTCAAAAAGAATATCATACTTATTTGAATCTAGCATTTAATTTCAATGCCATGACTATGCCAAATTCTCTACTCATAGAGTTATCTCCTACAACATGAGTGTTAAATATATTTAAAAATCAAAATAATTTATCTATAGAACCATTCATGTAGATAAATCTATTTGATGACATTTATAATGTCCCATCTATTGAATAGGTGACTATGACTTCTATGTAGAACAATCTGACAAACTATAGTCATATACAATGTAAAAAATTGTAACTTGAGAATGGTTAATGACACCTAACCCTTAAGTCCCTCTTTCTTATTTTGATGGCCCTCTTAATCTTATTTTCATTGATTCCCAATCATCGGTAGCCTTCCAAACTTGGTCTTATCTCACCTATACTTCTCTTTCCAATACAAATCAATGCCCCTAGGTCTCATCTACTTAGGATAGTAGCACTACACATGGACTATAGTGTTGGTGCCACTCTTGTCTAATTTTAATTCTATTATCCTAGTATATTTCTAGCCCCAATGCTCAATTTTTTATAGTTCCATATCCTTATCCTTCTTAGCCTAACATGAGTACATTCAACCCATGACCAATAGATATTTATAAAATCCAATACAAAGATAATTTCAAAGGGTTTATAAAATATCACTAAGAAATCAAAAAACAAATAAGACTATTCAAGAAAATTCCTTATTCTTTGCATATATCCTGCCAACACACTTGCAAGCTCATTCAAATCCTTACACCAGTCCCTTGCCACATAAATCACATCTAGTTTAACATTCTATAATTTCATATACATCATTACACAAAGTACATCAAGTGCGATAACTACATATGGCTTGATCCCTCTTCAAAGTATTGGTATGTAGGCAATATGCCCACACACAGGGTGTGAAGTATGTCCAGTGTATATTACACACACTAACCCCCCCCCCCTCTTTCTCAAAATTGGTTAAAGAATAAAGGAAGATAGGGTTTGAAAAAAGAATGTACTCTATACATAGTTATACAAATTTTCATCAACCAAATTTTTTTAGATAAGGTCACATAGACATAGCAAATAAAACCCATAAAGCTCAGATCCTCAAGACAATAATGGTAGAGGTTGACTATAGTACTGATGCCACTATTGTCTAGTTCTATTACTCCTATCAAATCATGAAATGAAGTTTAGATCTTTTTTGTGATAGTGTCTCATTCCTACAAAGTAAATTCCAACCTCTATCTTAGTCGGATCAATCAATTTTCAACTAAGTTTAATTTTGTCCCTCTCATTACTATTTTTAGAAAAGTCTAAATTGTAATTAATTTTCACAAATTAGTAGATTAATTATTGTCTATTTATTTACTGATTTTACTACTTAGACCCTTTAACTAAATTAGTAATAGTACACCAATATTCCCAAAATTGTTAAATCATTTGGTGAACCTGACTTACTTTGTTTGTGCACGAGAACCCTAGAAGCCCTAGGATAAATTTCCTACTAATTTTTTTAATATTTTATTTTTATTTTTTAACTACATAATTAAATTATAAATTATCATTAAATTTTAAAAAAAATAGTTATTTTAAAATAATTTTTTTTCAAATCCTAGTTGTCCATTCTAGTTCCTAGTATTTTCCTGGTAATTTTCCAAATATATTATGATTTCTTACTAGCATATTAAAATTATAAATTCAATTCAAATTTAAAAAATAAATAGTAATTTTCAAAAAATATTTATTTTTCAAAGCCCTAGTTGCTTATACTAGGTCTCTCTAAATCACAAATTTTTAAATAAATTTATGATTTTTTACTTGCATACTTAACTCAAAAATCCACTTTCATTTTCAAAATTCCATAATATTTTTCAAAAATACCATTTTTTAAACCCTAGTTGAGTATAATATGTCCTATTTATTTTTTAGATATCACCTTACATTCTAAAATCAAATTTCAAACATGGATCTCACTTATTTTAAAAAAAAATCTTAAATTTCTTGTAAATAATAAGGAGACCATCATTGGTCTTATCATGTACATGAATGATGAAGTTCATAATATGTTAGTACAAAGCTTAATTATTTGCATTTCATGATTACTTTTAATAATTATAGATGATATTGCAAAATTTATTACTCAAATTGCACAAGATTTCATTATTTGGTTTGCATACTCTTTGTCTCTCATGAGGAATAATGTCCAACTTTATTTTGATAAACATGTTAGA
This sequence comes from Torreya grandis, assembly GCA_037957365.1. Classification (NCBI taxonomy): domain Eukaryota; kingdom Viridiplantae; phylum Streptophyta; class Pinopsida; order Cupressales; family Taxaceae; genus Torreya; species Torreya grandis. Next base: position 155,176 of record JARHVA010002176.1, on the reverse strand, counting down.
AATATTATGTCACAAATCAGCTAGATTTATGCATTCATGCATAATTTCATGTTCTCTACCCTTCTCTCTCTATCTCTCATATGGAAAAATATTCAAGTTTATCTTACTACGCATATTAGACATATCATAGCACATGTCAAAGTTCTTTATGCATTCATGTACAGTTCCATACTCTATATCCCTTGTTTTATATCTATCATGTGGAATTTTATCTATAATCATATTGAAATACAAATTATAACTCCACTTACATGCATTTTATCCCATATACATTATTTCTACCTAGATATATATGCCTTGTTGGTTACTCTTGTTTCAATGTCATATTTCATGTAGAGGAAAGAAATCCATTCTCCTCTTCTCTCTCAAGAGGGTGATAGATACTTTATCTCTAACTAGGTCAATGCCATCACCCCTCCAAAAGGTGAGGAAACCTATATTGTTGTTCCTAATGCATAAATTTAGACTATATCTTCTTCACACCCTCTTCAACACATGTGCTTACATGTTCAATTGAAAGCAACTACGGTTTACAATCGTGAGACTCTAAGACATCAAATAACTAGTATGAGGAAGTTAATTTCATATTTACAAACACAAAATAAGATATTATATGAAAAAATCACAACATTGTAAAATTATATTATAATACAAAATCCTCAAAGGCCTCTTAGTGCCAATCATATATATACACCTTCACCTAGTCAATTGGTTGCAAGTAGTATTGCATATCCAAAGAAGAAATCATAACAAAGTAACTATAAAAGTAGTGATTAAAAAATATTTCAAAGATAAAGAGTTAAAGTTAGGTACCATGGGAAATTATTAAATCTAATTTAATCAAACTACCTCCTCTACATCCAGTGAGAAGATCTAGATATTATTGTGCATATCATAGAATGCATGGGCATAATACAGATTCATGTTTGGCATTGAAAAAAAATATACAATAGATAATTTCTAATGAGGGCCATATACAAGGTAAATCAGTCAAGAAATCCACACTAACATAGGAATAAATTCACAAAGGTTCAACTTCAAAAATAGTACAAAAGTGGTTACTAAACCATAACTTAGAACAATAAAAGGATCAAAAATAAAAATTAGAGTAACAAATAGTAACACAAGAAAATAGAAAACACAAAAAATATACATATCTACCTCTCCAAAAGGAGACTCAACTTTCAATTTAGTATGGGTTTAGTCAATAATATCTGCAATAGTTTGATTATAAAGGTCAAGGGTTTGGAAACATGCTCAAAGAATCACTACTCCTATTCTAGTAGTTTATAATGTTTGTCACCAAGGTTTGGGATTTATTGAACATCATAAGACAAATCATTCTTATACATAGTTTATCAAAGAAAAAGACCTAGATACAATAAAAGTCAACACTAGCATTCCATTGGTTCCAAATAAAAAAAGATAATGATGAGTAGAACAATAAAGGTTATTATGATTTCCAAGATACCAATAATGAATCTAAATATATAAATTAATATTATTAGTCATTCCATCATGCTTCACAATCATGCATGATTCCTTTGTTTCATATATGACACCATGATATGGAGTCTCCCATGAGACTCATCAATTAGTATCATTGCTTCGTAGCTAACTTATACATAATTTTTCAAATTATTATACATAGTCTCTTTTCAAATTACTTGTACATAGTTTCTCAATATTTTTTGTACATATCCTTCCTATGATTGATTGTACATAGGTTAAAAATTTTAAAAATTTAAAAATAATACAAAATTTCAAAATACAAACACATTTAGATATGTTAAAAACACCACTAATATTTATACTATATGTATTATCCATGATTTACATTTCTAATACAATAATAGATTTAAATTAGTTGTTTTATGCTATTATTTATTAATTTATCTACATTACCATGCTTCACTTGATATTTTTTGAGTCTGTGCAGTGACTTCCAATTTTTTCATTACTTCAATCTACACAATTAGGGTGCATCCTAATTCTACATCAAGACACACATAGATATACATACCCACTAGAGGCATCTTCTACATGACTACACCATCTAGGTTATGTCATTCCTATACCACACACTCTAGTTATCATTTTGATGCACATTAATTACCATCTTACACAAATTAATCTATCGACACTCACTAGTATTTAACACATGTATTTCTTATCATATAACTACTTTTGTACTAACATGTATTGCATATTTTTCCTCTTGCATTGATTAATTAGATGTGATTTTACTCACAGTTCTTTACATGCTTTTTTTTCTTACTTAACATAGCTAGATTATTTATATTTCTTAGTTATTATTTGTCTCTTGTATGTTCCGTAGAACATTTGCCAATGTACTTTACTTATATTCATGTGTGTGCTTTACGACATTTGCTAATGTCCTTTTCATATAATCCTCTATATGTTTGTGGATTCCACATCAATTTTCCTTAATTCAATTGTATTTGTATGTGGCATTTCAACATTACTTATATGTTTTCATTCTATTTTAAGTGACATGTACCCATGTCCCTTATTTGTTTTCCCCTTGGCCACCCTTATATGCTTATTGCTTCTTGCCTTGTGTGCCATTTGCTTGTTTTATTCTCATTGTTTTCAATATCATGATTCACATCATGCATTATCTTGCCTTCTTGGATGCCATGATGGACATCATGCTCCATTCCTCCAACTAATAACTAAAAACAAACCACACTTTCATTTTTAATTCAGTACATTGCATATTCTATTACATTGTTACATCTATCTAGGCATACCCCTATTGATCTAGAAATATCTCAATACAAATCACGTTATATCTTGAGATATCTTGTCAAGTATCACTGCTATACCATGTATATGTGTAGCATAACACACTTGTAGGGATGTTTATTCTAAGGGAAGTCATTACAGGGTCCTCATTCTTACACTTAGAAGAGGGGGAAACAAACAAGGGTTTTTTCATAGAGATCAAAGTTCCTAATGGTCAAAAATCTAGTTTTTTGAATACCCAAAATAGTAGCTAGACATCAGACCAGTGAGAAAAAAATAGGTAGACAATTAGGAATCCATAATAATTACTAGATTTGTCCCTAGACAATAGTGCCTAACTTGGACAACAATAATAGTGCTACTAGTGTCCACTTTCAGTGCTCCTATCTAAATAGCAGAAAAACAATTTTTTTTTTGAAATAGACAAGAAGGTAAGTTTAATTATAGTTTTTTAATCTAGAGTTTAGAGTAGATTAAATAGTTTCAATACAATTTTTCTCAAAATATATAGATATATGGGGTATCATGTGTGGCATGATGACCCTCTCTTATAGTTTTAGATATGATAGTTGATATAACTTTTAAACCAGAATCCATGTTTCATATACCAATGATTGGGGTAAATGTGCATGACACATTTATTTCTTTTATTTTTTAGCTCAACATTACCTAGGCATTTTTAGTTATATATGTAGGTGGTTGGCATCATTTTGGAATGACTTTCATACAAGTCTAACTTCTTGAGTTCTTGAGTGGATTTCATTCAAGACTAGTGCACCATTTTAGAGTGGCTTTCATATAAAATTAATATCCATCTTTCAGAGTGGCAAAGAGTGGCCAGATTTATAGAATACATTTATCTATCCATGCCCATATTGTTAGATAACATTACATTCATTATCTTTAGGATCCATCTCATATGATGTACATTTCATACTAGTATTAGTTCATAGATTCACTTCATAAGGTAATGATGGAGCCAAAGGATTAGCTATACTTTGTATTCTTAAGCCACCTATTTAAAGTGATTGAACACATAATCCAAATATTGATCAATACATTCAATATAACCTAGCTTCACTTAGTGGGTGGGGATGGAAACAAAGGGATAGTGTTTACATTCTTGAGCAACTCTTAAGGAATTGAGCACTTATCTTTATTCATGATATTACTCTTGGTACAACATCATCCAACATTACTCAACATCACAATAGGTTTTGTATTGGTTCACATACCTGATGAAGTGTATTCATTCCTTTCTCTTTGTCTCTCTTACCTAGTTTTGTACGTTCTTATTTTAGATATAGTATATTTATTAAGAATTGATCCACTCTTTATTTTTATTTTATATTTAAAATTCATAGCATGATCTCTCTATGCACACCCAACATCACAATAACTTTATCAACTTCACCCTTTTACGTAAGTTTAGGTATGCTTTCTATTTTTCCTTTATCCTAGAATAAAGGGGGGAGAATGTGGTCATATAAAATGCAAAATTTGGTAACTTGAGTGTGGCTAATGACACCCAAACCTTAGGTCCCTTTTTATTTATTTCATGACCCTCTTAGGCTTATTTTCATTGATTCCCAATCATCCATAGGCTTCTAGACTTGGTCCCAGCTCACCCATAATACTCTTTTCAAGATAAATCAATTCCCCTAGGTCTCATCTATTAGGATAGTAACACCACACTTAGACTATAGTGCCAGTATGACTCCTATTTACTTTTGGTGCTATTGTCCAAGTCCATTTATGGCTCCAATGATTAATTTATTCTAGTTCCCCATCCTTATCATTGTTAACCTAACATGAGTACATTAAACCCATGACCAATATATCCGTATAAAAACCCATTCAAAGATCATTTTGAAGGGGCTATAAATTATAAATAAATAAGCAAGAATACAAATAGGATTATTCAAGTAATCTTCCCTATTCTTTGCATAAAACTAGCCAACACACTTGTAAGCTCATTCAAATCCTTACACTAATCCCTAGCCACCTCCATCATATATAGTTTAGCATTCTACACTTTCATATACACAATGGTAGAAATCACATCAAGTGGGAGAAATACATATGGCTTGATCCCTCTTTAGAGTATTGGTATGTAGGTAGTGTGCCCACACATGGGGCGTGAGCCATGTCTAGTACACCTTACACATAGTAACCCCCCCTTAAATCAAAATTATTCAAAACACAAATTAAGATATGGTTTGAAGAAATAATCTAATATATAGGGATTTATATAGACTTTTAGGTGTCAAAAATTCATAAGCAGGGTCACATAGACATAGCAAATAAAACCCAAAAAGATCAAATCCTCACGACAATAATAATATGTGTGGACTATAGCACTAGTGCCACTACTGTCTAGTTTTCGTGCTCCTATCGAATCACAAAATAAATTTTATATCTTATTTTTTGATAGTGTCTTAGTCTTACATAGTAAATTATAGCCTTTGTCTCAGTCAGATCAGTCACTTTCCAACTAAGTTTGATTTTCTTCCTCTCATTACTATTTTTAGAAAAGTCAAAATTATAATTAATTTATATAAATTAGTAGCTTAATTATTTTCTATTTATTTACTAATTTTACTACTCAGACCCTTTAAATAAACTAGGTATAGTACACCAATATTCCAAAAATTGATAAATCACAAACATGGTAAATAAAAAATAAGTGTCTTCTAATCCAAGCCAATGTGGTTTAACTACACCAACAAATAGTCCATAATAATAAGTGCCTATAGTTAATACCATGAGTGGTTTAATATAGCAAGGGCCATGAAATCCTATGTCCTAGCCATAATAAGTTACTTCTAATCCTCAACTAGTTGCTTCATCAAACACGCAACCAAAAGGATTAGGTATTCAAATGCTGACTAGTGTTTTACCTTAATATAAAATGATCAATGTTATCCCACCTTAACATGTGATGAATGACATTCCATAGCAAAAAGAATACTCTAATGTACCACTGTAGTAAAATTATAACACTATGCCACCTCAATAAGGGGTAAAAAATGTTCCACTTTAATAGGTATTGATAAATTTACCTCTGTAGTCATAAACCAATATACCTTTCCAATCACAGACATTGTCTAATTAATAATTCACATCTATTAGTTAAAGACAAATTCCAAACATACAAAATGTGTCTACATCACAATATGTGTTTGTGAAACTAAAAGGCACCACTACCCAATAGGTACCAATTAGGTAGGAATTTCCTTTTATTTAACACATACCATAAATCTAATGATAGGGCCTTGGTCCTCAACAAGTTCCCCTTATTCAGCTAGGTTTGACTAGTCGACAGTATGTACCTACTCTAACTCAATAGGCATATTACTTTATCCAAATCCATATTCCTCCATCACATCCCTAATTCCATCAAATCTAAGGATATATACCAAATTTAAACTAAAATATATCCCAACAATGTATACAATTTTGACAAACACATCCCAATCCATGGATATATATTCTTGATCATTTCCCTCACTAAACCAAAATTTTACAACAAACCATTCCTCCATTATACCAAAGTCAAGGTAGTCCACCTTTGGGTTCCCAGCCACCACCTCAGCCAAATGTTCCTTTTAGTTTCTTCACTTAAGAAATACAAGAAATGAAAGATGTGAAAGTTTCCATTCAAGTAGGAAAACAAACCAAGAAATTCAAGCTAGATGACATGTGTTCGTAGCCATTAAATAAGGAGTATCTATATATACCATTTCCTCCAAGGTATGAACCATCTAAATTAGATAAATATAAGGTCAAAGGAGACCCTGATGCCCATTTAATAAAATTATTTATCATTTTCCAACCAATGGCTTACAGTGACATTTACCTCCTACTTTTGTTTCCCCAAAGTCTAGTAGGATAGGTTTTGGAGTCATTCCTAACACTACCAAAGAATTTGGTCTCTGATTTTGATGACATCTAAAATAAATTTGTGCAACATTTATCCTATAATACCAAACATGAGATTTCATTAGTAAGTTTGAATTAGGCCAAATAAAAATTTGGTGAAATCTTTAAAAACTATCTATAGAGATGGAGAGCACTTACTAGTCACTTCACTGACAGCTTACCAGATAAACAATTGGTCATTATGTTTATTAAAAATTTACACTATGATATATCCTATCATTTGGAGCTCTAATCTACACATACCTTAAAAAAGGTCATCGATAAATTTTTTCTAATAAAAAAGGCCCTTATTAAAAAAGGGATTATCAATCTAACTTTTTGAAATGAAAATTAGAACTAAAACCAAAGAACATGCTAAAGTTAGAAGCATAACCAAATCCAAGTGCAAGCATTGACACCAACCCAAGTTAGTAACTATGATAAATCTAAGTAATTCAACTGTAATAAGAATATTTTTGGAAATGGAGTAACTAAGTCATGTCATGTCCAAATGGTGAAAACACCATCTTCTCAATCCATACTGCAATTGAAACTTACTCCTCATATGCAACCACTTCAACATGCATAACCTTTACAATAACATAGACTAGATCCACAAACACAACAATAACCACCATTAAAAATTCCTCCTCCAAGAAATAAACCCATTCCTTGAGTCTTCAATGACCTTTTAGAACCTACAAAAGTACTATTTCACAAGTTATCCAATGATAAAAGGATTAGTTAGCCAATTGTAAACCATTATCTTGAGGGTATTTTGTGTCTAGACTAGTACAAAGATAATGAAATCTATGAATACCATCAAGTTAATTGATATAATATACACAATTTTGTCTAAATCAAACACCATATAAAAAATATGTTGTAAAATGAGGATATTACATTAGATAATAGAATATCTACATCCAATTAGAAACTGGGTATCTACCAAAACCCTTTTTCATAGCATAACAATAAAAACCAATAAAATAAAATTGAAGGCCAAAATAATAACATACATGGCAAAAATAGTAATATTAGTAGCAATAACAATAGTTTGAATTGAATGTGATTAACCAAATCCATAATGATCCTAAAAACTAATAGACTTACCATGTAGTTTCCCATGACCACAGCAAAGTTGTAGGTCATATTGTGATAGGTCACATTTCAACCATCACCATTAATCCTAGACTAAGTTCCAATAAACTACGACCATTGCTAAAAAATTCTAATAAATCCATCTATACTATTAATCTTTCCTTGACCTAGGACCATAAATAAGCACAATAACCATGGATTATTATTTTAGGACCTTACATCGATAACTCATAATTACCCCATGACCACAACCAAGTATACCAACAATCAAGACATATTCTATTTGGCCCATCTCTATCATCATTTTCTATTAATAATGGTCCTAAACCAATCTTGATTTTGCAATCACAACTTGGGAGGTTAAAGATTACCATCCCAGTCGTACAACCTCTTGGTAATGAACCAATCCAACCCATTGTGCTAGTTAAGAACTAGCCATTTACCATTGTTAAATAAAAGTCATATGAAATTAAAGAATAACTCCAAAATATGCCCACACAAACACCATTATAGATTTTTTACATACATCTACTATCCATAAGAACATCTTAACATAACTCTTAGGCTAATCCCAAGTTCCCAATGACATAATCCTTGATAAATTCCAAGCTTTGGTTAGACATCTAGATCGAGGCCACTAGTTGAGCTTAGACATAAGTAATATGTCATCCTTTGGACCTCTCTATAGCAATATATTTTACATTAAAGTTGTCATAGTGTGGCAAAAAGTTAGTCATGTCATAAAAAATAATGGATCGGGTCTAAATATTGTGTCCTTGAAGTACATCAAGCATCTTGTAAATATAACAAGTAATCTACAACCAAAAATATTTACTATCAAATCCTATGATAATGAAGAATATGAATCATAAAGCACCATAATATTTCCAATTATCATTGGGCCCTTGACCCATAATACACTATATCATGTGTTAGACCTTGACCTATCTTACAATTTACTCTAGTTAGATGTTGAATACATGAAATTCATGTAATCCTTTACACATTGCATTAATGTCTCAAGTTCTATCATTCAGGCATGGAGTTTACCATCAATGGATATTTGCATCCTTATGAACATTGAAAACATTTGGAGGATAAGTATTAAATTTAAAACTACTACTTTATCCTAGATTTGATTCCCAAAATGGACAAAAATAAAGAAATAATTTTCAAATTTCTAGAGGCCAATTGTATAAACCTAGTTAACTTGACTCATCTTCACATACTCTTCCTCTTGAAATGTCTAATAATTTTACCATCTTAGCCAATGGTCCAAGAGAATACTTAACCCATTACACATTTCCAAGCCTCCATATAACCCCAAGTCATATGGATAACCTAATTCTAGGCCATCTTGCATAGAATGGGAATGAAAATGAAAAGGCAATAATGAGTGTTGGTTTTATAATGAAAAATTGGCAAATTTATAAAAAAAATCAAATATCCCATTCCTAATTAGATCATAGATAACCAATCCTATGAAAGAAGAGGCCTCAGGCCAAAACGATAGGGTACTATTGAGCTAATTTCTATAACTCAGTACAAAGGAAATTATGGTCTTAGATTTAAACCACTTAGAGGTGACCCCATGTATCTTATTCATGTTCTAAATCCAATGTCTAGTGAAGATGATGTTGATAGTGAAGTAGAATCTGATCACATCATTTATGAAGACATTACCAATACCAACCTATTTGACATGTTATTTTCACCATTATCCCAATTATTCAGCATAACCCACTTCCTCTATATCACCCTCAACGTATATCATGGGACTAACAATAATCCATAGTTCCTATAGATGATTTTTATAATGATAAGGCGTTTAGTGATTTTCTAGGCCTAAGAGACAATGTTTCACTGGGAAACCATAAACAAGTGTTCTCTATCAAACTATATCTTGTAGCCTATTTCAGAAATCAGGCGAACAACCTTAGCCAAAAAAAAAGAATAAAACATTGAGGTACCAAAGTGAAAACCTATTTGAGGCACTTTTGGACTAGGTTAAAAGAAAAGAGAAAGTCTAATATTTTGGTGAAAACCTATTTCATGCACCATTAGATGGGGGTGTTCACCTTTCCTTAGATGAAGCTCAAGAGACCACCAATGATGAATTTGATTTTGGGTCCAAGTTCCATTTATTATAACATCATGCCTTTAATCTCATTTCCCAATAATTTGAAATAGTATTTGTAATATGACCATCATTACCATTATGAGATTCAAATTCATCTTGTTTAGGAGAAATTGAAGAGTTAGTCTAAATAGAAGACTTTACAGTTACAAGCCAATTTAAATCATTATCAACCATTCTATAAGATGGCTTGAATCTCTTCATATAATATACTATTTAAGTCAACATCAAGACTCTATATGACCCAAAATGGATCAAATTATGTGTGTCCCTTATTAAGGAAGAGAGTGAAATCTTTACAAACCTTCTAAGGGAATTTTTTGACATCTTTGCTTGGGCCTATTTAGACATGCTAGGTTTAGACCCTACCTTGGTTTTACACCACCTTTTTGTATATCCTAATGCCAAACCTATGAAGTATAAATTATTCAAGATGAATCCTAGTATTACTATACTAGTAAATAAAGAGTTGCAAAAACTCTAAGAATCAAGATACAATCGAATGATCGACTATTCATAGTGGATCTCAAATATTGTGCTAGTTAGTAAGAAGCTATAAGGAATAAAAATTTGTATTGATTTTGGATATATAAATAAGGATTACCCCAAGGATGACTTTCAACTCCATAGTGGGTTATAAAATGTTTTCACTTATGTATATATTTTTAGGGCACAGTAGGATTATACCAAAAGACCAACACAAGACAATATTCACCACCCCATGGGGAATGATTTATTATCAAGTTATGCCATTTGACCTCAATAATTTTGGGGCCACATAACAAAGAGATATGACCATCGTATTTCATGATATTATGCATGCCATTATTGAAGACTATGTTGATGACATATTTAATAAATCAAAGACTTAGGCCAATCATCCAACTACACTACGAAGAATATTTGAGAGGATTCATGAACATAAGGTTAGAATTAATCCTAATAAATACATCTTCAGTGTCACTAAATTCAAGTTGTAAGGATTCATTTTCTCTCATCAAGGCATTAAAGTTAATCCTAGCAAAGTAGAAGTCATTACCAAGATGCCAACACTTTCCAATTTGAAGTAGCTCCATAGTTTTTAGGGTAAAATTTAGTCTATCATGTACTTCATCTTAGAATTAGCAAAAAACTACCATGTATTTAAAGATTTAATAAATAAGGGTGTCACATTTAATTGGGATGAATAATGTCATAAATCCTTTTAGCACCTAAAGGAATATCTTACTAATCCACCTATTTTATTACCACCAATGCTAGTAAATCCATTTCTACTATACATATCTACCATACACAGAGCCCTATGGGCGAATCTATTTCATCATGGTGATAATGGAAAAGAACATACCATGTACTATCTAAGTTTTACACTATTCATGTATGAACACAACTATATGCCAATCAAAACATCATGTTAATCTATGGTCTTTTTAGTCTAGAAGATATGGCATTAAAATATTAAAAACAAAACCATAGTTATTTAAAAAGTAGATCCTCTCAATTATTTACTATCTAAAACAACTTTACAAGGCTGTATGGCCAAATGGATTATTCTTCTCAGTGAATTCCCTCAATAAATATGTCAAAATTCTTTGTGCCGAGTACAATATCACTCAACATTTTTATACTACATATTATGCACATGATAATGCCTAAGTAAAAGAATCCAAAAAAACATTATCAACATCCTTAAAAATATTGTCAATGATGGTGGCTATGATTAACATCTCCAACTCTTTTGAACCCTCTATGTATATCACACTAGTTGTCACACTCCAATAAGATCCACTCCATATTCCCTAGTTTATGGAATTGAGGCCATTCTTCCCATCAAGGTCAAGTTATATTTCTTGCATATCTCATTGAAACATGTCCTGGATGATGAAGACTATTGAGAAGCTCACTTACAAGATCTAGAGTTATTTGATGAAAAACACATGGATGCTATCAACAACGTTCAATCATACCAAAATAGACTCTATGGACAATATAACTAGTGAGTAAAACATAAAGATTTTGATATTGGTGATCTTGTGATAAAAAAAAACCAAATGAACATCATGAATGATAAGAAAAATAAGGGTATGTTCAAACCCAATTGGATGAGCCCATATATAATTGTTTCAAATTATGGATCTGGAAAATACAAGCTCACTACACCATCTAGATATGAACTTGATGAGCCAATAAACATCATAAACTTGAAGCATTATTTTTATTGAGAGACTTGAAGTATTATCTATGAAGCATGTTTACATTGTACCATATAATCCATTTTTTGTACCATACCCTATACTATTCTACCATGTCTTTACTACTTTTCGAAAGTGTTTTTACCTTCCCTTCCCAACCCTTTGACCTTGATTCCATTCCATTGGTTATTCAACTACCTTTAGTGAAGGGATTTTAATGAAAGTTTTAGTAGTTGATTCGGTATTATAAATAGAGGCAGTGTCTTGGACTAGTTTGATAATGGTTTAGAATTTACATCCTTCATTTGTTTTGTTGTTTCATTCTGAGTATTACTGATTATAATTTCCTTTAGGCAAATCAATGTCCAACTTTGTGATACTAATTATTACCAACTTTGGACAAATTAGTATCATTGACCTATGACATTTCTTCCTAATTATAACTATCTATGGGAAAATTAAGAACAACATGTTTATCATGCAATTTTGTATCACCTTGCCATTATTATCTCTATAATGTGCCATTTTCCTAATTTAAGAACTTGATAATACCTAGTAGAATTATCTATAGTAATGTAAAACTATATTGAATTGAGGTCCTCATGGGATTATGTAGGCAATGTTTAATTCAAGTTGAGGTCATCTTAGTTACCAATTTCCCATACTCTCACCATTTTGTGAGTTGGGCTATTTAGTACCTCATAATTCTTGATTAAGTTGAGATAATTTGAAAATTATAAAAACATTTGTAAACAATATACAAAATCCTAAATATGAAAAATCATGAAAATTGTCTTAGAATATCATCATGAGATATAAGGCCATCAAATTTTTTGGATTGGGCTATTTTATTTGTTTACTTTATTTCTTAACCACCTTGGTATTTTTCCTCCTTTTTTGGGAGAACTACATTAGTCTGAGGTTTGCACGGACTATGTATACAACACTTGGATACATGGGGTATCTTAGGTTAGCTCAACTAAACCTTCATTTCTTTTCAACCACTTATTTGACTTAAGGATCATGGGAACCCTAACTATTTCATAAGTAACCACCTGTCATTTATTTTTGCCATCCTTAGTATCCATAAGTCTTACTCTTTCATAATTTTATGGGTACTATTAGTTTATCACACACTTTCCACTTTGTGAGATGATTCCCATATTCACTTTACCTAATCAAACATGTTTTCTTATCATCAATTTTATTCTATCCCATATCTTGGAAGAACTACATTTGGCTTGAAGTCCATATTAGATATTGAATCCATGGAACTATGTAAGTAGAGTCCACTTAGCTAGTACATCTAGAGTCAGCTTGGCTACCTCTTCCTTTACATGTCTTCCCTCCATTTCATATGTTTTTTCATTATCTCCTATTACTTAGAGGAAATGTTTTCCATCTTTTGTGTCTTCATTTCCCTATATCCTAGGGGCAATCTTGTGCCCATTATTCTTATGTTGTTATACCTTGATGTTGATATCTATCTTAGAGGTTACCCTATCACTAAGAGTCACACATCTATTACACACACACACACACACACACACACACACACACACACACACACACACACACACACACACACACACACACACACACACACACACACACACACACACACACACACACACACACACACACACATGCATGAATATATATATATATATATTTTTTGTGTTAACATTTTGATTAACCACTGTTTGTGTTTATTTCATGTTTATTTATTGTTTTGTTCACTTTTTATTTCTTGATGTTTTGTTCATTTTTTTATTTATTAGTGTTTTTTTATTCTTATATGTTTGTTTATTTGCATGTTTGTTTTTTTTCATTTTTATGCCTTGACTTATTATAACTATGTTTATTTGGTGATTCCTTGTGAGTTATACTTAAGTCCCTCCATATTCATCCATCCACATTATAATCATGGTTTTTATCATTGGTGAATTATTTTCAATTGTTTATTGTATTGTGTGTAAGTCCTATTGCATATTTCATCTAAGTTATCATGGTGTTTCATATCATTGTACTTACCATCACATGATATAACAAAACATAGCTCAAGAAATATTACACTCAATGATGGCATGGTACTTCTCCCTTGTCACCTTTAAAATTCTTGATCTATCCAAATAATTTCCCACATATAGAGTAATTAAATCATGAATGAATTTAAATCCTTGTTAGTTAGGATGTGTATCTCTATACTAGTCAATTTCCCAAATTCATCTTTCTCCTGTATATTGGCTTACTCTTACTCCATGAGTATGGATGCAGTATGTAAACCCCATTTTCAACTTTTTAATATTAACCCAAACCATAGTACCAATGATTATAACCACCTTTGGTAAAATCATTATGTTTCAACCTATCTAGATGTTCATGATTATAACTACCTTCAGGAAAATCATTATCTCTATTCACCCAACTGGTGCATATTTTCATTATGAGAATGAAAATAACCACCTTTTGTCAAATCATTATTTCTATCTTCCCAACTAGGGCATGTTTTCCTTTTGCCAATGATTATAACCACATTTGGGAAAATCATCATCTTTTACTTTGCTATGCCAATGATTATAACCACCTTTGGACATATCATCATTTTTTATCTACCCTAATAGGGCATCTCACTATGCCACTAATTATAATAGCCTATGGGAAAATTAGTGTTTTTCACCCCCTTTACTACTTTTGGTCCAATCATTTTCCTTGTTTTTAAGAAGAGATCATCAACCTTATTTTTTAATCTCTCCCTCAAGGGGGAATCCAGAGCTCATTCATCATATGTTGGATAATTAAGCATAGAATACCTTTTCATTATTTTAGAAGACATTATTATGCCTATATCTTCCAATGCCTTCCCAAATAGGGGAAAATTATAAACATGCCACAACTGGTTCTTGACTTACATTAGATTGATTTCTACCAAACATTGTAAATTAAACCTAAGAATCACTAAACATCCCAATTTTAGATGTGCATCATTAATCAATGTTAATAACTATGTTGAAGCATACTTATTTTGGGTATTCTATTATACACAACAATAAATTTTCATGAATTCATCCTTAGTCACCTTGAGACCAAATAATTGGTAGTTTTACCTATGGAATCATTAAGTGGGGCACTTGATCAAATCTTAAAAGAACTAAAATTATAATCAAAATTAATGATATAAATAAACCATATTAAATGCTTAGCTAAATTTTCCATTTGAATATCTAAAATTGGAATTTCCAAAAATCAAAATATCAAGCCTTTTCATCATTGCCTTTATGATTTGTCAAGAACTTCTAAAATAAATCAAAATATGTAATTTGAGATCCATGCCTATTAATTAAAAATCATAATTACATGACAAATTTTAACTCAACTATAAATATCCTCAACTCACCTAGGGTTAGTTTAAACTGATTCCATGTTTAAACTCATCCTTAACCCACCTTGGGAGAGAGTTAATTTTTGAGGCTATAAATACAAAGTCATACTATTTATCTTTAAGATCATTTAATAAAAATTTATAATGCTCATGTGCTAAGATACAAACCTTTTAATTAGTGTTACCATGCCAAATTTATAAGCCAACAAGCCAATCCAAGGTGCCAAGGAGAGAAGGAGCAAATGGGGCTTCATCGATAAATACTTCTTCA
This sequence comes from Torreya grandis, assembly GCA_037957365.1. Taxonomy (NCBI): domain Eukaryota; kingdom Viridiplantae; phylum Streptophyta; class Pinopsida; order Cupressales; family Taxaceae; genus Torreya; species Torreya grandis. Next base: position 139,403 of record JARHVA010002176.1, on the reverse strand, counting down.
TGCACAAAACAAAAAAAACCACTTCAACAATCCATTTAGAGATAAAATGAAGGTAAATTTGATTTCTTTTGTATTCTAGTTTTGTTTTCATTTGATGTTTGTTACCTATGCTCCCCCTAGTGTTTAGGATAGAGGTGTTAAGTGTTTAGTGTGTTATTTTGATTTTATTTTATTAGACTACCACTATACTTACATCCCCTCTATTGGATTCTTATGCTCACATATACTATCAATTTTGTTAATTTTATTGCTCATAGAAAGTACACTATGATTCCCCCCTTTTGAGATGAAAGACATAGCCCACAAGTTATAAAAATAAAAAAAGATCTACATAATATGTGAAAGATGTAATCATGTAGTAGTATATGAACATTGGAAATGTATTGAATCATAGTATTGAGCATAAAATTTAATTTCATATGAATTATGTGCTATATATACATCTCATGAAGGCACATAAGTAACATGTGCGTGATATGTATCATGGTATGATGGTAAAAATATGAAATATAAGTAATGCATGATATTAATCATGGAACCATATTAATAATAAATGAACACATAATTAATTCCTTAAAAATAACACAATTTGTAGAATATGCCACACATAAGGCCTTAATGCTACATACATGGGACATGTAAATGTCACATTAACACGCAATCATAAGTTCTATACACAAATGGCATGATGATTCCATATAAATAGGAACATGTATATGATACACACATGAGACCAAGGGCCACATACAGTAAGAAATCAAGTCTTAACTTATCTTGTATTAAAATAATAATGTCAAAATAAGAATAAAACAAAGGGAACTAATATGTATCAACCATATGTATCAATGTCATTGTTAGTGAATAACATATCCATATAACATGATAGAAAGTATGAATTATTAGAAAAAATGTTTTGTATGATATATATCTCAACATGGTAGAAAGTTTTTCGATAGATACAACCTATTGAAGTGTTCATATAGAATGAATAGATGCCCCTAAATTAGCAAGGTTGTTAGGTAAAATAGAAAGTCCAACATCATTAAACCATGTAATAGTATGTCCCATATCATGCTCACATACCTCATGAAAATAATCATGATAAAAACTCAAATATTATATGAATTTAATATTAAATAAATAACATATTTAAATAATTAAGCTATAAACATAACAAAGTGTTTGTAGGCCTTAATTTTGAATTTTTGATTCTTTTTAATTTCTGACATATATGTTTTTTTTTGGAGATTTTGAAATATTTTAATGTTTTTTAAATATTTAAACTTACAAGACTTGATATGTACCAATAATTAATGCTTCACAAAGAGAATAAAAATTAGGGATTCAAACAATCCACACCAAGGTAATAAAACATAATATAGTAAAAAAAGAATAGGCATGTAATGTGCCCCAAATGGGAAAGAGACTATGTGTTGATGGGGAATTTAGGAGTAGATATGTGTGCTCATATAAACTAAATTGAATCCATAACATGATATATATATATATATATATATATATATATATATATATATGAAATAAAATCAAGTGGATTGCCACAAAGAATTATCATTTAAATAATTATAACATATTTATTTTGGAGAGTTCAAATCAATTTCAATATTAATAAGGCAAGTACCCAAATTGAAAATAAAATAAAAAGCTAAAATAATGCTTAGATAAGGTATATAAGATTTATAAATGGATTAAAATCATAGAATCTATGTATAAAATAAAATTAAAGTATATAAATAATTAGATCAGTAATGGGAGATATGTATGTATAACCCATGGTGTGATATGAAGGAATGACTTCATGTGAAGGGGAAGTGTCAACTATAGATTATTATAGATTAAATAGGATTTAAATGATGTAATATAACTATCTAAATCTCTATTCAAATAACCATGTAAATTTCAACCCTTATGTGTAATATGAGATTATATAACTACACGTATCTATGGTGAAGTACTTTAAATAACCCATGGTGCCTTACAAGATAAATACCTCTTTTTAGGAGCCACTTTCTACTTAGGAAAACATAACATGCTATTTAAAACTATTTAATTATGTCAATTTTTAACTATATAATAATAATAAATATATGGAGAAATTAATTCTATAATATGCCCATGTTTGACTAGATGATGCACATAAGTATATGGAGAAACTAATTCTATAATTTTCACTTGAATAGTTTTTTAAACTATCTCATTTCCATGTTTCTCAATCTATGTTCCTACCAAATATTATGTATGAGGATTAATTATCATTGGTTTCAAAGGATATTCAAATTAAATTCGTATAATGTTTAAAATTTGATTACCAAGAATATATTTGAGACATTTATGCATTGTATAAGGTATTTATCTAATATTTTATATCCAAGGATTTCCTAGTAGCAAATCAAATTACACTATGTATGGTATAACTAATAATGGAATGGGCACTACAAGAGGCCCCAATTGTAAAGGTAACACTTCATGCTCAATATTATGCTATATATGACAATTAAATTCTTTAAAAACTTTAAAAGTATAATGCAAATTTTGTTCTGTATAATCAATAGAGTAAATGAGTGTTATGGTGTATTAAATTTTTTTTGATCCATTGTCTATCATAACTCTATATATAGATTTTTTGGCAACATATGCTTGAATAAAGAGTGGATGTTTATATAAACAATTATAAACAACTTCACTATCATAAAATGTAATCATAAGACATGATTAATGTTTACTTTTAGTCATACCAATGATGTTATCAATTGGATGTCCATATGTACAAGGAGGAGGATGAGCATTATATGCATAATGTACTTTAGGATTATCCATTTTATTTTCTTCTTCAAGATTTGGAAAAGGATATCTTTTAAATTTTTAGGTTTGAAATGTAATTTTATTGTGGCTTAGGCTCTTACAAATGTGTGGTAATATAAATAATATTTTCATTAATGAGATATTGAATTTTATACTTAAGATTAAATCATATATTTGTGAAATGCTCAATACATTGATGGTCTTCACAATATTCATTAAGATCAAAACTATTAAATTATATTCTAGACATGTATACTTCCATTGGAGGAGGAAAAATGATTAGCTTTAATTAAAGTATATTTTACAATAATACATGATGAGGTGATGGTAATCTTGATAATTACATATTTGGCAAAGCTTGTAATTGAATATTTTATGATGGTTATTAAATAGAAATAACTTGAATATTAGATTAATTCTTGTATTCATTATATTTGATATTATAGTTGGTTTAGTTTTAAACATGGAATTTGAAGTAGGAGGAACATTTTAAGTGTACTTGAATTTGTCAAAGTAATTTGGCTTCATTATCTTTGACTATATGGTAAACTCATGAAAATATTTGAACTTATCAAACATAATTGATTTGTGATGTGGAGATAGAAAACTTTGATTTAATATATATTAGATCTCATTATCATCCATATGACTTTTCATTTTTTCTAGAATATTCTTGTATCTTAGAACATATTCACTTATTGATTCATTATACCCTTGTTTGAGCTTTACAATTTGATCATATGATAGATTTTCACCATTTTTTATAGAAATATGTGTTAAATTTTGAATTTCCAAAAGATTCAAAGTCGTTAGTAATTGAATATGAAGATCATAAAACAATATAAGAGAATATTATATTATACTTCTTTTAAATATTATTATCAAAAAATTTCATTATCTTCATAATTTTGACAAGATGCATGAAATGCATGCAAATTTTATTCAAGATCACCTTTGTCTTCATTAAAAAGGAATCTTAGGAGATACAAATACAATTGATAATGGATAAGATGAAATTTTGGGTATCAAATGTTTATGAAACAAGGAACGTGAATCCATGAAAGGGATATTCAAGAAATAGTTTTCTCAAGTTTAGATAGCTTATCTTGTAAGGAAAGAATCATATGATCAAGAGTAGTATTTTTAGAGATAAGCGGAGGAGTATAAGTATATTTAGTAGGCATACGCATGGATATTTTTTGGAAACTAAGTTATGTTCCCAACTCAAGGGATGATGGTAAATGAATGGATGTAATAGTATAAATGGAAACATTGGAATGAAGGGATTTGATAACCTAAAAAGGCAACTTTTGTGGTGGAAATGTGGATAATTTATCTTGATGCTCAGTTTTTGACTCTAGAAGGAGACTAATGATATCATTAAATTATTTTTGATTCTCTTAAATACCTTGATTAAGTTTTTATAATTTTTTAAATTAATGTTAATATATTACATTAAGGTCTTGTTGATCAATATGACTATCAGATTTATTATGTACACCATAGTTTTCTTTAATATTTTTAGTATTGGATTTAGTGTGAATTTCAAATTCATTAGAAAAATTAATTTGAATACTATAATTAATATTTTTAAAAAAATCATATGAATTTTCCATGTTAAATTATACGAAAGGAAGATGCATATATGAAAAATGAATACCACTTAATCTAGCACTATATCTTAGAGGTATACAATGCAATATGAATCAACATATATAATGATTTTTAATACAATATGAGTAAAAATTAAGGCATTAAGGGTGATATAATAAAGGATTTGAATGATTTTATAGATCTCAAATATAATTCATTCATAGAGTAGTGTTGACCAAATATTTAAGATCACTAACTATAGAGGCTAAACCATGCCTCTAGCCCACTATGTCATCTCTAAGGGTATGGTGAATGTAAATTCCCTAGATGATAACTCCTATCAAGTATAAAAAAAATCAAATGATTGAAATAAGATTCCTATGATATAAATATGGGAATTTATGTGTTTCCAATATATCATGCGATATTGGGAAACCAAACCCCATTTTTATTAATATAAAAAGGCTCGAGTATTAGGGTAATACTCATCACACCAAAATGTCCATAACACGAATCAATAATTAGTCCATATATATAATAACTAAGTAGTTTTAAAACTCTCAAAATATAGTTTCTACAAAATAAGTAACAAGCAGATAAAAAATAAAGAGAAAATAAAATTAAAATATTTTTATGTATAGAGATCAAAAAATTCTAACTTGAGGTTGAAATAAAATTCTTCGGATTCATATGTTATCCAAGGAAAAAATAAAATTTAGTTAGTGTAAGATTAAATCCAAGGTCAAATAAGATTAACTTTTAGTGTTTGATTTATATCCAAGTTCTATTTTTTTTTCTTTCAATGTCAAGAATTTATAAAAATTTGTATGAAATCCTAGGACAAAAGTCAATAAAACAACATGAAGTGTTATAAATAAAATATAAGTTCACCAAATTATTTAAAAGTGTTTATTAATTTAAAATTTTATTTTAATAAAAATATAAACTATCAAATACTAATTTACAACCACAAAACATACAAGACCTAAATTTACACTAAAAAATATACAAAAATTTATAGAATTTAAAATGAGCTAAAAATACTAAATTAACATGTAGATATGAAAACCTAGTTTGGATCAAACTTATGATGACTATACAATAATAATTATTTTATGGAATGGATGGAGAATATTTTTGATTTGTGTCACAACCAAAATCAAAATTTTAAACTGTATTGGGACAACACCACACTAGGTGGATAAGGCCACAATTTAACGTTGTATATTGACTATGACCATGTCTTAGGTGGATATGTGAAATTATTTTGTGTGATAACCTTAAAATATATAAGATTTTTTATTAAATATTTGTGTGTGTCCATTTTCCAAGTAGAAGACCTAAAAGAACTGAAAACTAGTTCCAACAAAATAAACTGGATGGAAATCAAATAAAAATATGAGGAATGAAGAAAAGTGAATAACTGGGATATGTTTATAAAGACCCATTTAATTTGAGTTTTTCCTATCTATCCCAAAATGGACTTAGGCTGATGTAGTTATCCCTCCTAGGGTGAGTGTATGTATCTTGATCTTTACTATATTAATGCAATTAGATAGATTAACTCAAATTCTTTAAATTGAGTGTGCTTGACCCAAAATAACATAGTTTTAAACATGGATTATGATAATTAGGATAAATAAAAATTGAATTTTGAAATATTATCATCATTTCTATCAATGTTAAGTGGAACTATAAAGTGATTTATAAATTTTTTGGAGAGTCCTTGATGTGCTGATACAGAGGAATATCTAGAATATTTACATTAACTAACCTTTCTAAAAGCAAGGGAGGGGTAATAAAAAAATGTATCTAACATGAAAATTTACCATAGAATAATAGGGTACAATTCCAAATTAGTGTATAAGCTTTCATAGTGACCATGCCTACCTAGAGCAATCATATCCTAGAATGAAAAATATTACTAGAATTTGGTTGAAAATAACTATTAAGTAGAATAGGATACCTGAATAATGTTTTCTATCATTGGAAGGTAGTAAATGGAATAGTGAATTATATTTTAAATATTTTAGGTTAATATAATGTTTAGTAGGTTGAGAATGATAAGGATGTCAATATTAAATATTATCAATCACTTAGTGGTTAAATTTGAGTATCAACACAAGCTCACAATGATCTCATCTTGGATGACCCTTTATAGTCAATTAATTTATTACACCACCTTCCCTCAAACCATGTTTCTATGAACAACCCAGATACTAATATCTTAAAATGTTTCTTTATATTATTTCATTCTTAGATCATATTTTCATATATTCTCTAACCTATTTAACAAATCTAGCAAATAATCTCTAGGCATAAATTTTTATTTCAAATTCATAATTATTCTCTCCTAGTGGATTATTGTATATTTACCCTTGTGATTTAAATCAATTATACCTCCTTATACCCAATATATATATTTACCCTTTACCATTATATGTGTAACCTATATCCTTCATTCATCCACTACCTCATCAAAATCTAAGTATTAAATGTTTTCAAGCTAATACATTAACTCTTCCAGGCTCAATGTTATATAAGAATATGAAAACTCTATCAGCACTCCTCTTCCAATCTTGGATATAGATTCTATAATCGTATCTTCTCACTCATCTATCCACTCATATGTTGATACTACTTCTTATTCATTAGATTCTTATGATTTAACCTCTGTAGCACTCACATAATATCTCAAGACAAATCCTCTTCTTCTACCTTCCTCTACTATAACAAACCTCATTTTCATTATACCATTTCATATGGTATTTATGTAATATTTTTATCTATCATATCTTCTCTTCCCACTATTCATGGAGGCAAATTGACTTCTCATAATATAATATTTATTATTGCACCCATTATAAACCTATGTAGATCTCACACTTTACTCCCTCTCTATTATCTACCTAATTTTTTAAATATGGATAACTATAAAATATTAATATCTCAACCTAAATTTATTTACTTGATTTGATACAAAATGATGTAATAATATTTAAAAGACTCAAATAAGACATTCATTTTACCATGAAACCCATAATTACTTAATGTAATGGAATAAAAAAAATAATGTTTTTATCTTTATTAATAAAAATTAATAAATTTTACACACATATAAATATGAATTATAGCACACACAAGCTTGTACATGTATGAAAACCATAGTTTTACCATAAGTCTATATAGGGATATGATTCAACTCAGATCACTTCCCTATATCTATACATATATCTCTACTAGATAATATCACTAATAGTTATACTCTATAATTTTACCTCATTGGTTTTTAAAGGATCTCAAAAGTGTATGGATATTATTATATAATAATAGGATCCACATATTAACACTAATTACTATTAATAACCTACAAAGATCACAAATAATAAATTCTCCTATTATATAAGGATACACTACAAGCATGAAAATCACAATATAATTCTAGTGACCCATAACACATCACTATGTGATGTAGTACTAGATCTTATATTTTCAATTTTCATCATATCCTTGGGAAAATATTATTCTCTTACCATAAATTTATATTATGTTTTGGAATGACTCATGGTAAATTGTACTAATAGCAAAAGTTAAATACCAAGATATAGGTTCTTTATAGATTATCATTGTACTTTTATGGTGATATGTAGTGAGAAACTAACTTCAATAGGAATCATATATGTAATTATACAACCAAATAATAAAACCATCACTTGTATTAAAAAAACAAAGATGCTTGGAAACATACCGAAAATCATTAAAACATGTAAGGGATTCACTACCACTCATTATTACTAACCTTATAATATTTTTGGTTGATGCATGATTTATTATAGACTTAGATGATCCTAAATCAAATTAAATCATAGAATAATTCTAACAAAGATGAAGTCATAAGACATACCCCAAGATGATAGGTATATCCTATGGTATACTTGAGATAATCTAGATCACCTACCTAATCATTATTTGTGTAACATATAACTAATTTTTTGCCACTATAATTGTAATCAAAAATTAAAAATGTGTCACTTTATGAATAATCAATCCCATTATTAATAATATTACAAATATACATTATAATTTATTTGGAATATTTATAATGTATATTGTGGGGGACTTGATAAAAGTGTGACACTAGGCCAATAAATACACATAAAAAAATATGATTACAAGCCCAATAAATAATACTTCCCACTAATTTTAGAGTGTGCCATCACTTGAATGAGAATAACTCTTGATGTAAATCTTGAATCTATATTGAAAATTAGTTGGGGAAGACTTATGGTCATCCATATTGAAGTCATGAACTTTGTATTGAGCATACTTGTATTAATTTAAAAATATGCATTCCAAATACTATGAGATCTTAAGGCCAATAAAAATGTTTAAGAATCCCAAGTCATTAATTTCATTATATTTTATCAATTGTGCTTTCACATCATGGAATTTTTTGGCAGAACTCCCCTATAATGATTAGGTCATATACATAGTGAGCCAAAATCATTTTTTTCTTGTATAATTATTATGTGTAGACTATGGGGTTTGAGGTAATTTGAGTAAAAATAGATCTGATTAGGAAAATTTTAATATTCTCATACCAAGCTTGAGAGTCCTATTTCAAACTATAAAAGGAATTTTTAAATGCACACACATAATTAGAATTTTAAATGTTGATTAACCTAAAATGTTAATACATCTATATTTATTCATGAAAACATCCACACAAGAGGGAAACATTTATTTCCACCTCATGGAGATGTTATAACAAAGGAGAGGAATAAGTTTCTCAAAATCATCTTTGAATTTAGATTTTATTAATGTTAATCAATACATTCAATATGTGAGTTTTTACTATAAGACTAAATTTTTAGCTATAAATAAACCCATATTATCCATACTTAATGAAATACACCCAATTTAACCTTACTATTCTCATTCTTTTTAGAAGTGGAACCAAGTATCAAGTGATATTATTTTTAATAGTATGAATTTAGTCTACCATAGTTGCATGTCATTAATGTTTCTTACTCACCTTATGTTAAATATGTCACTCTTGATAAAGTGTAAACTTTTATAAGTGTGAAATAGCAAACAAATGTTTGAATTGAGTAATGTGTGAATCACTAGGATCACTACCCATGCATTGGCCTCATAGTGAAATATGCATACCCATTATAGTTTAAGTTGTGTTAGTTTTGTAGGTACATTCTTAGTGAAATACAGTACTAGCAATGGAAAAATGTGTTCTTTTGGCATTATATGAGCTAGTTATCCCCTATGTAACTTGTAAATTGAATTATAATGATACTAAAAATGGAATTCATCCAAACTATGTAGCTATTAAAAATAAAAATTAGATTGTTTTATAGATAAACAAAACCTAATGTATGAGGAGGAAAAGTTATTAGCTCATAAGCCTAGGATTGTTCATAAACAACACAGCATAGTGGTAAATCATTTTGGTTTCACTTTTGATAATAAGGTGATATTACTTAATATATTCATCATAGATAACATAAATAAAAGTATGATTATTCCTTTCCTTTTATTTATGCTTATCAACTATGATGTGTACCTATGTATTACATACAACAAACATACAATCAAAAGTGTTAGGATTGACAAGAGACCATTTTTATTCAAGAGTCATGTCTTTCACTAATTATTGGGGAGTGTGATTTTTAATTTATATTTAATTTTGAATTACCTCTACCAAAATATAAGGAATAAATTATTTGGAATGCACCATTCAACTGGCTATTTCATTTAGTGTATGATTATTACATTCATCCACAATATTATGTTGATTAGTGTAGGTAATAATATGATAGATTTAGATACATACTTATTCACATAAGATAGTCATATGGTGTTAGAAATAACTAATACATTATATATTTTAATAATCTAATTTTTCCTCTTAGTATTGTTTTAAATAAGTGATTTGAAAAATTTGTAGCATTGAAAGACTTTAATTTGTTTTTGAATTATTAAAACCAAGTTATTTGAGAGAAATAATAAATGTATGTAATCACATATTTAGTTTTATAAAAATAAAAAAATGTGGGAATGATGATCATGGTAAACAAAGTATAATCTATCACTTTCCATCAAATAATTTCCTTTAGCAAAAGGACCCCTGATTTGTTTTCCAAGTGTAGAATTTTGAAAAACTTCATATTTGAAGGAAAATCTGGGGGAAAATCATGCCATTATAATTTAGGTCATGTAATGAGAGGTGGTTCATGTGACTAAGTTACTATTTTAAAATTTTACTCAAGTTATTTTCATGTCAAATCATAACTTTTAAAGGTTGAGTATACATAAAGTTTTCAAAATTATATAATTTGACTTAATTAATAACTTTTATAGTGGATATAATAGTGTATTAGTATTTAACATTTATAATAATAACCTTACTAAGTGTAAATTAATGGTTTTTACATAACCTATTATGTGATATGATGGATAGATATTAATTTCATAGACAAGTCTGAAATGTAGATGACTTTTTGGAACACTATATTTTATATCTCAACACACCCTTTTCCATTAAAAATTATAGGACTATAGTTGAATAATTTTTTAATTAATTATGTGTCTTGTCTCAAGAGTGTGAAACAAAGAACCATAATTTACCATATGGTAATAGGTTCTAGAATCCAAAATCCACATAGAGACTAGTGATCCATCTATTTTTATGCAAAGTGTTGCTCGTATCTGGGAGGAAGGGAGCTTTGAACTCTTCATTAATACTTCTATATATACCATTCCTTTCAAAATTTATGATCCATCATGGTATTTAACATAAAAATTATAATAATCATTATTAACATTTCTATACCATTTTCCTTTACCTTTTTCTTCATGGGAAGAAAGGTTTTGATGAGTTGATTGATTTCCCTTAGGTTAAGGCTTTCTTATTCCTTTTTATCAACCCTTTATTTTTATAGAGTTATGGCATGACTTAGAACTAACATAATTTATAATAGATGATTCTGTTTTATAATCTCTAGGTCAGATATATCCCATGAAAATCTTTTTTTCATGTTATTTCTAAAGTTTCTCACATTGTAGACACTCAAATTTAATCATTAAGTGGTAAAGAATGTTTAAACTTGAAATCCTTACCCTAATTATATAATTAACCATTCCATTAATTTATAGTATTTATGGGAGCATTAGATATTATAAATAATATCTTACAAACAATTATAAAATCATTTAGATATGCCTATTTTTATTATATGCTCTTATCAAAATAATTCCATTTATCTTTGTCCTACTAGGACATGATCATGCTACATTGGATAGGGTTGCAATATTGACTTTACCCCACATCCCAATGATAAATTTATAAATTTTAGATGTTTCATATTACCCTACCACAATTTTATAAACACTGGTTAGTTGAAATATTCAAAATATTCTTCTAAATAAGCACACTAAGGATTCTCAAAACACAACTAGAAATTACTTGGAATTCCTACTGTATATTGAGTAAAAGATCAATATTTTTTATAATTTTAATTCTGAAGCATTATAAATCATAGGCAAAGTTTAAATATATTTTATTATAGGTAAAGGGAACTCATTATCAAAAATTAAAAGTAATCTATTTAGTTTCATTAATATATCAAAGTCAAAATTCACACACTCACTCTAGGATGAAGGCATACATCTGTATGAGGCCTTTTGGGATATGTAAACAACACTTAGATTATACAAGTTTTTCAAGGATAGATTAAACATTTAAAAACCCCTATTCCCCCATTTTAGAATTTTAGATCTATTGTCTTTATCATGTAGGAGATAATATTTATATTTTTTAGGCTTTTTGTAAATCAAATCAGCACATATAGTTAGACTATAAACCCTTATAAACAAGCTCACACACACCCAAATCAAAAATTTAGTTACACAATTAACTAGGACATGACTTTAGTAAAAATGAATAGTCATAGTGTGTCCCTATCCTCATAGTGTAACCTTGTTCCAACATAGTTTATAATTATATCTTTAACTGAGATATAGTTCACTAGTATTTTTAGGTAGTTTATAGTTAGATTCAACCTACATAGTCAACTTAAAATAAATTTGAGGGAGTTTTACATGTGTGTGTGTGTGTGTGTGTGTGTCAATTTACCATTTTTACCATATTTCTAATTATATAAATTTTATATTTTACATTATGAGTTTTATATTTATGTTGATATAAATCAATTATCAATATTTTTTTTGTTATTATATTTTTTTAAAACAAAAAATAATGATTAAACATTATGGTGAACACACAATTTTATTTTAAGAACATTGCTTCTTATTTTCTTGATTGTTTTGTGGTGTAGGGTTTGAACTAAATTGATAATTTCAAAAAAATCATAAAATCATAATTCCTTACTAAAAAATCTTTTAAATTTTATTTTCTCTTTATTTTATATTTGTTTGTGATTGTTTTTAGAAATTGTGCTTAGATAATTTTAAAAATACCTAGTAACTATCATTATAGGATATATTGTGAACATTTTTAGAGATGTCATGGTATGAATGGTTATACCCAGATAATCATAACCATTTTAAAAAGCTAAAAATTAAACTACGTTTCCATGTACCTCACAATATCTCAAAAATGCCCAGGGTCCCTTTTTTATACCATAGGAATCCTCTTTTATCTATTTGATTTGTGGCACATCTTATAGGAGTGTATTTCCCATGAAAGTTACTCTCACATAATAAAAAAATGGGGTTGGTGGGATGCATTCATGGTTTTTCATTTGTATTTAGTGATTTAAAACATTAAGTAAACACTAATGAATGAATGAGTAAGCACATTTGAGAGCTAACACAATCATTCAAACCATTTCCTAGATCATCCCTCATACCTTACTTTATTATTATACTATATTCATGGTGATTAATATTTTTTTATTCATATTTTTTTAATGAATGAAAGTCTCTCTCATATTTTGCATAGGATTATGAAGTTCATTGTTGCATATTTTTTTCCATTTCAACATGATAATTATTATGTTAGGTCATGGATAAAATATAAATAATATTAAGAAGATTAAATGTAAAATATAGACCTTCAAAGAATTTTTAATTATTGTTTTTAAAATATTACATCATATAATAATTATAGTAAAATATTGCCATCATCAAAATAGAGTTTTGTCACCATATAGAGGAAAGAGTACAAATATTTCACACAATATTGAATTAAGAGGTATTGGGTATAAATAAGATTCTACTTCTTGTAGTCAATGACAAACTAAACCATCTCCTAATAGTCATACCTTATGTTAATACTTATTATCAAAATACCCAATCTAAGTTACTTATTAGCAAACATATATTTTAAAGATCACATGCACAATTCATGCCCCCCTCCGCCTCCCCCTCCCCCCCCACCTAACCTCCTCACACTTGACACACCTCTATTTGTTAATCCATTCCTATTATTCACCCATAGATTATATTTGATTCCAACATCCATGTTATTCAAACTAGACTAGCATAAGTGTCTTAAATACTTTTATCTAAAATACGCTGAGAGATATCAATCTCGAGATGCCTATATTGTGATGTAGGTTAGATAGGTTCCTCAAGATTTAAACTAAATAAAACTATTATATATATATATATATATATATATATATATATATATATATATATATATATATATATATATATATATATATATATATATATATATATATATATATATATATATTATAAAATATTAACATTTAAACTAATTTAACTAAAATTATCTATAATTTTATTTTCCTGGTTTACATTTAAACTAGTTTAATTTAAATAAAATACTATTTAGTTCATTATTATAAACTATCGAAAAAGGTATATAGATATAGTATAGTGTGTGATATAATTAATTATCATATGAATCTCTTAGTGCCCATAGATATATTCAGATATATCTTAAAAAAAATATCTATTGACATAAATACCATATCCAAGATATCTTATATATGTAGTAAATAAATGTTTATAAACATATTAAATTATATATAAAAAAATATGAGATAAAAAATAAACATATTAAATTATCTATTAATAATGGAATATAAATGACCCAATAATAAATGTTTATTATCTACTTTTATCTCATACTAATTTATTAAATGACTCATATGTGTGTAAAATTGTTAATACTCCAAGTTAGATGACTTGTTTATTAAATTATTTATCATTAACTATTAATCTATCTCCAATTTTCATCAACTTATAAATATTTATAAACATATTAAATTATAATTATCAATCTAAACATTTTACAATTAACAATATCTAACTGTTTATAACCATAATTTACTTAAACATTTACTATTATTTACTTAGTAAAAATATCTTCATTCCCCTATAAAAATATTTTTACTATTATTTACTATTTAAATATTTAATGTTTATTTTTTCCTTTCTTTTATTAATTTATGGTTATATTTTCACATTTACGGTTATATTATAATAGTTTATTTGAAGTGTTAATATTACAAGTTTTTTTATAGGGTTAATTTTGTAACTATTTATTAAGTTTGTGAAAGTAAAAGTTAATAGGTGGATAAAAAAAATGTTCAACAAAATTTCAATTTCAATTTATATTATAACATATCAGAAGATAGCATAATATTTAATGTATTAAATTTATTTTTGGTTTTAGATTTTTAATTATAAAATAATATATTTAAGGCACATTTTAGTAGAATTCATTAGAATACAAGATATTTTTCAAAACATACATATTCCTTGAAACAAAGTTAAAATAGCAATCTAGATGGAATAATGGGACCGTAGAAATTCAAATGTAAAATTTGTGATGCAAAAATCTCTGGCTGGAGAAATAAAAAAATATGGTTACAATGCAATGTGTTTATATATATATTTTTAATGTTTTATATTATATATATATATATATATATATATATATATATATTTGTGTGTGTGTGTGTGTATGTATGTATGTATGTATGTATGTATGTATATTTATTTTTAAATGACACATCCTTTCAATGTAATTATTGCCTGCTAATATTTTTTTAATAATTTATTTTTATATGTCAGCTCAAAAAAATAAAAGTTATGCACTCATGCCATTACACTCTTAACTGCCACTGTAGTTTATGCCTCTTGACATAAAGAGGATGACCATCTTTAACTCCCCAAACTAATAATTATTTTCCTCCTCCTTCACCTGCTTCAAGGAAAGTCTCTAAACCTAATGGTTATGATCTCAATAACCAATTTCATAATACTTCAACCAAAATTTATATTTTATAGCTATTATTGAAAGCACCAACTTATAAGGATATTTTATAGGTAATGTTGTGAAATATAAATATCCCTATGGACACACATCAAAATTATCTTTATTTAGTCATTAATACCTTTAAATATATTGAAAATACTACTAAGTTTGATAAATAAGATGTACCTCCCGAGCATATCATTGAGAAGAACATTCCATTATTTATTCAAATTCAAATACATGGAAAACTAGTAAATCATGTATTTGTTAACAATGGTTTTGGGATAGATATTTTCATCTATGAGTTCATACATAAATTGGTATTCAATAAGAATAATATTTAAAAAATTAAGCTACCAATAACTTGAATTTGATAACTCCAAAAAAAAATATTGGGAATTATCATATTAGAATTACTACTGGGCAAAAATTCTATCTATTGTACCCACTTTCCCTTATTCTTTATTTGAAAAGAATGGGCCCCACTTTTTTTTATTTGTCCTTATTTGTTAAGTTTTCTTTTATGTATTTATGGAAGTTATATTGGATTTATCCTTAATCCTAATAGTCAAAGTAAAAACAATAATATTTTACATTTTGGACTAACTTATTGATACATTTTGGGAGTTTTTTGTATTATGCAAGTTGTGGGACATAATTTCATTTAGAACTGTTTTATTCAGGATTTTAGCATTTAGACATTTTTTTTAATATTAAGTTTGAAATTTTTTTATCTAGGAAAGTGTTTGGAATTTTTTCATCATACTTTTGTTCACAACTTCTTTTCATAAACATTGCATTTTATAACTTATGTTTGAGACTTGATTATCAAGATTTATGTTTGTGAATTTTGTTCAAACATTTTTCTAAAGGATTCAGTCTTTGGGAGAATTTTTTGGAGAATTTTTTTGGTACTTAATGTTCAATGAATTTATTCATTGGATGTGTTTATCAGAACTTGTATTGGCATTTTGGTCTTCAAAACTTATGTTAAACATTTTGGTCATTGGACTTTTTTTTTTAACAATTTGGTTTTATGTAGAACTCCTTCAGGATTTTGGTCATCAATTTTTTTATTTGAAGATTTTATTTAGACATTATATTCAAATATTATTTAGAAGGATTTGGTCTTCAAACATTTTTCTTAGGCTTTGTTCTTAGAGCCTTTAGTTCATGATAATTACTAGCTCGATCCTAACATGAAACATGAATCCTGACTCCTTATTGTTGAAAGCTCACAAAACTTAGGCAACAAATCAAAACCACTTCATGACACATGCCAAATAACATAAATTTCTAACTAATCTAATGATATTTGAATTGTGTATGTAAATCAAATATATGAATGTTGGACATTAAAATCACATAAACTAGAATTAAATACAAAAATTTTATATCAATAATGTGTAGTAATCAATGTGTTCATTTGATTACAAGAAAAATTCAATATCACTTATGACTCTGTAGATAAATCCCTTTTCACCTATGAATCCATTGTAAACAATCAACCAATAGAGAGTAATTTTCACACTACAAGAAACTAACTTTGAGAAAACTAGATAATAACAATGGCTTCATGATTCTAGAGCTTCATAGGAGTGTTGACATCATCCCCATTCTCCATACAAGATTATACAAAATATATAGACACAGTGTTTGACAAATTAATTTTCAAAGATAGGTATGCAAACTACTCAGAATTATGAGATGCCATTGATGTTGTCGATGCATTTTATTATTATGGAGATTTATCCCTAGCATAATGCTAATTAGTGATATACCTACTCTCTCTCAATAGATAAGGACTACAATTCATGGATTTCAAGCCCAAAATTATACCATACATTAACCTATTGTGGGACTTATTATTTCCTAACACAGTGACATAATACACCTTCTTACATCACCTGGATCACTAGATGATCATGGCTTGCATCTCTAGTGATGATTTACAAAGATACTTATCTTCGCTAATTCTAGATGTAATATTTGACAATCATAGGTTGGTAATATGGAACAATAATAAATGAATTAAGAAAGTTATAAGCTCATAGATTCTTCCTAGGAAGACTATGGTCTTGAAGGTAAAATTCCCCACCCCCATTAGAAAATTTAAATTGAGTGTTTCCATTGGAATGGCCCTACTGAACAAATAATACAACATGCTAAGTACCCATTTTATCTTCCTAGATTGGATGACACTTCTAGACATGCTAATGATGTTAGACATGATGTTCAATCTAGGGGAGATTATTAGATTCAATATAAAGGAGGATGTTTAACATAAAGGAAAAATTCCTAATTTATCTGGCCATTTTTATATGATGTCATACCTACTAGATGTAGTAATGGGAATAATGTACAAGGATGTTGGGTAGCTTTAGAGCCCAACCATAAACTATATAAAGAATCACATCTATGATTAATATCAGTTCATGAACATATATGGATATACTAATCATATGATTTAGATTGTTGAGGATGTATATCCTCAAGTATGGTAGGTCATCTATGAGGCACCAATACTTAGGATATCTAATAACATAACAAATACACTGACACCTCAGGGTGAATACTATCTCTACCCAGAATATATAGTGATTATGGTCATTGGCCATAAGGTCAACCACTTGTGCCTCCCCAAGTATGTGCTAGATAAGCTCATACATCAATAAATTTCATATCAAATCTGGTGAAGTATGGAAGAGGATTTGATAAAATTAAAAAAAAAACATTTTATGGATTCCACATGATGATAGGAAAAATGTGTTATACAATGAGGAAGCATTTTAGGGATGTCATGAATATGAGGAGACATTATCAATTAGATACCTTACAACATATATATTGGGACCCCATGGTCAGATTCAAAACCATATACAAGGCTTTGGTATTCCATACTAGTATGTTCTCTATAACCATGACTTTTTATTCTTAAATTCAAAGGATGATGCCCAAATCTTAGAAAGGACATAGATTCTAGGCCTTAAATAGGACCATTTGAAGATTATCCAAGAAGAACCTTTAATTTTAGTGAAAGAGATGCATACAAGGATGTCACCCCCTTGAGGATGGACTACTTCATACTTTTGGGGTAATATACCCCAACAATAAATAAAGGAACAAGGGGAACCTTGTAAAGAATATCCCTAATTATTAAAATATGTGAAGATGGATTCTAAGATGAATGAATTTGAGCACAAAGGAGATCAATGGGATCCAATTGTCTTGGAATCCTTTGATGCAGAAGGCCAAGAGCAACCAACTATATGACATGTGAAAACATATGCAATTACATTGGCTATGAAAAAATCTATAGATGAAGAGGTTGTGGCTACCTCAAAGGAATTGAGAAACATAATCTGAAATATCATGTCACAAATTGACCTAGTGATAACATTACCTTAGCTTTGTATGCATATTATGTATTATATAATGTAAAAAATAAGATATTAAATATATAACTTTCTATAAGAGGAATCCAAGGGCTCCTCCCCTCATAGAGAGCCCACTATTGATCAACCAAAAATATACACACCTTTAGTTTAATAGCAAATAATGACAACAAAATAGATAGATGAAGAGGATGAATTAGAAAGAGTGAAGACACTAAGCCTTATAGTTGAAAAATGGAAGTCATCAATTAAATATGATAAATCAAGTAATAAGGAATAATATTAAGTCCCTTCTTCCCAAGTTTCCTCTTTTGTTCCTAACTTTGGTTTAGTTCCCATTAGTGTTATATTGAAAATAGCTTTTCTCACTCCAAAAGTGGAGGATGTTTCTTCTACAATTATTATTTTAATTCCCCCCATAATTCCATCCATGTCCATCATTTCCACCACTACTAACATTCCCTCTAAGACTATTACAATTTATACTAAGATAAGAAAAAGGGCCTCAAAGAATATTAAAATAGCATTGGCTAGTTCCCAACACCATTTTTATTCCACATAAATCAATCTACCATTGTCTTCTACTAGTTCCTCGTAAGATACTACTATCATATCCTTAGGGAATGAAAAAAGGGGTAAACAAGTGTATATAGTCCATCTACTCCCTCAATATGGAGGAGTGTATTGGTCCAAAAACATATGGCCCTCTCTTCCTATCACAGTACTCAAAGGAGCTTCTAAACAATTTGTAGAAGATCAATCAGTGGAGGATATAACTAAGGATACATAGTCAATAAACATAACACATCTAGTTATCCCACCATGGGTAATTGATCTTAGATTGAAGACTTACAAAAAGCCAAATTTTTGTAAATTATAGAAATACCATTAATGACATCCTTATTTAATAATCCTTCTACAAACATCTAAAGGGTTAAGAAGAGGAAATTGGAGGATGAAGTGAGGAGGGAGATCATTATTAAATAAAAACAAGAGGTATTTATTGTATCCAAATGAAATAATAGAGAACTAGGGTAGTACCTATATATAGAGGACTTCAAGTTCCATATTGGAACTCACAAGGATCATATGATAACACTACATGAGGGGAAAAACATGGCTAGGTAGGATCTTGAGCATGAATTAGAGAAAATAAATGAGCAATAACAAATAGTTCATATCCCTCAAAGGATTGTGACTGAAGTCTAGTAGGCTACATCAAAGTGTTACAATGCTCTAGAGGCCATTGAGGTAATGAGGGTAGAATAGACTCCCCATATTATAAATCAAAAATTATTTAATTATTTGAAATGAGATGAAAATAAGTTGTAATTATTATTTTTTTACATTACCAATAAGGCATATAGACTTATGGACTTAATGACACCATTGGATGCATCAAACACCCTTAATTTGGTGGTGATTAGAACTTAGGAAGCTATGGAATGTATTACAATAGTTGGGGTAGTAATGCAAAAATATCAAGAACATGAAATGCTCATCTTGTAGATATTACACAAATTGAAATTTTCAAAGGTAATGGATACTATTGGCAAGCTTATTAGTAGAATCAATATTTATCAACTCCTTCAATATGTATATGAGAATTTAAAGTAGAGCCTATAGGAATTGACACTTAAAGATATTGAAGATTTATTGATATTTGTAAAAAATAAGTTGATGGAATTAGATATATTTAATATAAACTTATAAAATACAAAGTTTGATCATGCAAAACTCCTTGAGTAGGTTAATAGGGTACACAGACCCTTGTTACTCAAATTAGACATCATCAGGAAATAACATGATGTGGGACACAATTATTATCTTGAGTTGGAGGAAAATGCGAAGACTATCGCTACAAATTATATATCAGCACCAACATCAACAACAACAACTCCCATAAAAGGTAACGCATTCATGCAAACATCTACGTAGCCTTAGTGGAAAGGCCAATTTTATGCATATCAATATAGTGACATCAATTTTACACTCATGCTATAATTATGTTATAACTTAATATAAAATTTGCCTAAATTATTTTTAATCATTCACACATTGCATATCATTATATGTGCCAAATTTATTTTTGATAAATTTAAGTTAACTATATGTATGCGTTACATACATTTTTGAAACTAGAATTAGAACTGAGGTTTTAGTTACACCATGTAATCACAAATTTCCATGAACTTGGAGGATGAGGTGACCCCTCCCCAAGTCTATTTAAACACATGTAACCCTCATTTTCAAGGGTGGGAAAATTTAATACATAAACAAAATCAATTTTTTATTATCAGTCATGTGTTGATGTTTTTTCTCTCCAAATTTTATGTAATTAGGTTCTATCTTTTTGATTGTTTGATTCAATAATTTTTAATGTGCAAAATCTATGAAGAATTGTTATTTTTATGATTAATATGATAGTTTAATATATGAAATTGCTACTGAATAATTAGTAATTATATTGATTATTTGAAATTAAGTTGATTGTCTCATTAATCTAAGTGTGTAGTGTTATTTTCAATCATATAGTCTTCTATATATGTGCAATAACTATCTCAGATACCTCTCTAGTCTGATTCATAATCTCCTAGGCAAGGGTGTGCAATATTTACTCTAAAAGGAGAAATTTTTTTCCTAGACCTATGAGTTCCCTATATCAAACTATCCAAGATTGCTTGACCCTGTTTGTCAGTGTGTTTGCATCATCTGCTAGCAACAAACATTTGTTTTGAAAGAACTTGTCCATGAAGAATCTAGTCTGAGAGGTAATTCTTAAATTCATAGTATCCTTTTTTTTCTCTACCCTTCCCTCCATTTTTTGAGTTTATTTTTGAGATCTTCCGACTCTATATTAGTATCCATCCAGCCACAAACTCACCTAGTTTTAACTTTATTTGAGTAACCATTCATCCATACATAGTCATAGTTAACACCCTATATGCTTTACATGATATTACCTCACTTGGTTTTTCAAATTACATACATTTAACTCATGATTTGGAGTGGAATTTACCTCCATTGAGATCCTAAAATATTAGAGGCTATCTCATTATGAATTGGTGTGCATAAAAATTACATCAAAATTGTTTTTAGTGGTAGGAGGGATTGATCCTTTAATAAAAGAGGTTAATTTATGCATTGATTTGTACTAAAGTCACCTTGGAGATTGACTAGATCTAGTGCTCAGGCTAGTATTGTAGTCTCACCCTTATCAAATCATAGAAGGCCTAGATTTGTATCAATTACATCTATCAATAATATAGCTAGAACACCTTCCACATTAGGGAATATTCCCCCTATTAATCATTATATGTCTCAACCACCCTTGTTGGTTGGATATATTATCACCATCCCACATAATGTGCATGACCTACCAAGGAATTCTTAAAAGTATCTACCATCCTTCTCTCCTTCAAGAGGAAGAATGATAGAAGAGCACATCAAGTCTTTCAAAGCTACATTGAGATTGATGAATGATATTAATGAAGATGTTTCATGTAGACTTTTTCATTTTACACTAATGGATGTTGCTTATGATTGGTACCTTAGTATGTAAGAGAATTCCATCACTTCCTGGAATGCATGTCAAACTAATTTTATTGCACAATTTGTGTAATTTATCATCCCTAGTTTGATATACCAACACTTTAATATCATGAAGAGGGATCTCAAAAATGAATCCAGGCCTTCAATGTAATTTTTTATAGGTTATACACCTGAGCAAATTTGACATATAAACTAGGAGAATGATTGGCATTAGAAATGTATAAAAATGCTTTGGATCCAGTTACTTTAGTTTTCTTATGAAGGGTTGTTGATATTAGCACTTTGGCATTGGCCTATGAATATGATATAAACATTAAAAATAAATTAATCCTTAGGTTATTAACACACCTAATGTTAATAATGATCTCCTAGCTTTAAATATAGTTCTACATGTGAAGTAGAACATCCCTGTATTTAATAGAATCGGCTATACATGTCACCTCCTCTGATGTAGATGACACATCCAAATTATAATTTTTTTAATAACCATGAATAAGGTAATGGTTACCAATAGAACAAAAAATTAGTTAATCCCATACTAAATTTTTCTAGGGCATGGAATCTACTAAAGCAAATATAGATGCCATACAAAATATGGTTTATAAGTTAAGCTATGATTTCCTTGGCATGTAAATAAATATAGGAAAAAATAATTGCCTAAATAACAATAATAATTATGGGTTATAGAGGTATAATAAACCCTTCAATAGGCCTGAAAATAAAATATATCTATCTAGCAAGCCTCTAAAAATTAATATATTAGAGACAACATTGCTCAGTTGGTATTGAATCCAAAACACATCTCAGCATGATGAACTTGATTGTGTTGAATTTTGTGCATCTTTTGGGATCTTTCAAAGAGAGGTGGTGAGGTGAGACTTGATGCATAATCCACTAGAATTCTACTCGGACCATATGTCTTTGAGAATTACTATGTTTTTTGAGACTCATGTGTTTCCTTTCCTAAGTAAATATGACAATGTACTAATCCACTAGAATTCTACTAGGACCATATGTCTTTGAGAATTACTATGTTTTTTGAGACTCATGTGTTTCCTTTCCTAAGTAAATATGACAATATACTAGAGGATAAAACCAATGAGATCCATGCTTTCTATCAATTCTAAAAACGTGGTTATAACATGAGGAATAGGAAACCCTTCACAATGTATACTAATATAAATAACATGACTATTAACCCAAATCTAAAAGCTGAAAACAATCCACCTCCCCTAATAGGGAATGATCAACCTAAAAATAAGAAGGAATAGACTAGATGATGGTATAACATTATTGAGGACATGAATCAAATCAAATAAAACACACCCTTCATGAATTGGATAATATTATCAAATAGAAAAAATTCTATGGAAGTATATCACAAGGAAGACCCATGTGGAAAATACAAAAGCTCATACATATAATCCCAAGGCCTTTAACACCAATGTCACATATAAAAACAAGTTAGAGGTTCCACCTATTTTGCTTACCCTCATAGCATTTGGAAATAATAATCAAAATTTCTTAATCGATTCTAGATCTTTAAAACCTTTTATGCTTACTTATATTTGTGAAAAGCTTGGCCTAACTTAAAGTCCATCAAAGAAAATAATCTCATAGTTAGATAAAATAGTGGTACCAATGATTAGAGAGCTCACTAATGAGTATATTCAAGTATCATCTGAGCCACGAGTATATATGATTATTGACATCCTTTTAGTAGACATACCTAAATATTATGGATTGTTACTAAGTAGGAACTAATCTAAGACACTCAATGGATACCTCTCAAAAAATTTATGTCATATTTGGCTACCAAATCTAGGTTGATTAGGAAGCAAGGATGAAGTACCCTATCATAGATTACAATGTCAAGAATGAAAAGGTAATTTATGAATTCCCTAACATTGGTATTTATACTTTCACCACATTAAATGAAATATAAGAACCAAAATCCTATAGCCCTACCTAGCTATGGACTCTCCACTTTGATGGTGCTAGATCCAAAAAGGATCAGGCATAAGAATTGAATTGGTTGATCCATAAGGGAAGAATTTAGTGGAATCATATATATTTTATTTCCCTTACAACAGCAATAGGACCGAATATGAAGCATTGATTTTTGGATTTCACTTTGCACTAAAAAAACAATGTCGAGTTGTTGTTAGTATACAAGGATTCGAAGCTGATAGTCAATTAGGGAAAAAATAGATACTATTGTAAGCTATCATATCTAACAAGATATAAACATAAAGCATATGATTTTATTGAATCCTTTGAGTCATTCAACATATTAGTTGTTCCTAGAGAGAAAAATCAAGCTACAGATTCATTAGCTATTTTGGCTACCAACTTAGAGCCTCTCCAATAATCCCAAGAGATTCTCTATTGAGATAGTACCTTATCCTTTTGTTATTGATAACATATATAATTTACAAGTATTTGATGATGAAAAATAGATCATCAAGTTTCTAACCAACTTAGGGAAATTTGAGTCCAAAATCATTGATAAAAAAGAAGATAGTTATCTCTACCAAGAGGAGTCAGATGAAGTAGGTGTTGTTTAGCTCAAAAAAAAATTATGTCCCATTTGGAATGGTTTATTTATAAAGGAAATTTGATATATATCCCCAAGCTCAATAGAAAAGGTAACCCAAGGTTAATGAGTATAACTTTAAAATAGAAAATTTGGGAAGTGGAAATAACCCATGCTACATCAACATTGGACTTAGTTGCACTATAGAAGAAAGGAAACAGGTGAAGGATTTACTCACCCAATACAAAGATGTAATTGCATGGATGTATGAGGACCTGAAGTTTTATGAACCAAAAGTCATCACCCATATAATTCCACTAAAACCAGACCATAAACCATTTAGATAAAGATAGAGATTAGTGAATCCTATCTTGAAACCTCTCATTCAAAGAGAAGTATAAAGGTTGTTAAGTGCAAAGATAGTCTTCCCAATAAGGTAGTCTACCGAGGGGGACAATCTAGTCCTAGTTAGAAATAAGAATGGAGAGATTAGATTATGTGTTGATTTCAAAAATATGAACAAAGATTCTAAGAAGTATAATTATCCACTACCCTACCTAGATGAGATCATTCAAATAGTTAGTGTCTTTGAAATGATGTCCTTCCTTGATGTATTTTTAGGTTATAATTAGGTGCTGGTGTAATTAGAGGATAGAATTATTTACTAAAAATTGGGGTACTTATGCATACAATAGGATGCCTTTTGGACTAATAAATATAGTATCCACCTTTTAGCTTGTAATGGATCATGTATTTCGAGGATTAATAAGTAAATGTAGAATCATCTATATGGATGACCTCACTATTTTCTCCAAGAATAAGGATGATCATGTAGGCCACCTATAGTCATATTTGAAAGATGATGAAGGTTTAGCATTTCACTCAACCTAAATAAGAGAATATTTCTAGTTATTGAGGGTAAGATTTTGGATAATATCATTACCAAATAAGGGATAATCATCAATCTACATATAATTCAAGGGATTTCAAAGATTATGGCACAAAATAGCAAGAAGGAGATCAAGTCCTTTGGAAAAATTAATTTTGCAATTAAGTTTATCTCAAGATTTGTAAAAATTGTGAGACCCATGAATATAATGTCAAATAGGATGCTAAAGTGGAATGGATAGTTGACACCTGGAAGTCTTTTCAAGACATTAAATATTCTATATCTCAGGCCCCAGTACTATAGTCTAGATTTTATAAATGAATTTTATTTATATTCTTTTGATTCATAACATATAATTTTTGTTATCATAATGTAAAAGAAAGATGAGACTGAGCATCCCATTACATTCATGAGAATGAATTTGAAGGATGCAAAACCTAGGTACTACATGATTAATAAATAGAATTTTTTCTTATGAAATTAGTGAAGAAATTATGTCATTACATCCTAAGAAATAAGACTATCACTATTGTGCCTAACCTAGTTATCAATATTACCTTGTCAGAAAATGAACTAGGAAAATGTAAAGGAAAATGGATGGTAAAGCTATAAGAGTTTGATATAAAAATCAAGCCTTCTAAAATCATCTAACTCATGATTGAGCCAGACCCATGCATAAATATTGAATAGGTTTGTGAATCCTAGTAGATGGGAATGGTATAATGACATAATTCAATATTTGCTTATAGGTACTTGTCCCCTTGAAATCAATTAAGAATAAAGGAGAGATTTGAGGCTCAAAGTGTATACACATAATATTTTCAAAATTTTATTGATTACTGACACTTTATATCTTATAGGAACCTATCAAGTCTCAATCTCTTTAAGTGCATGCCTTAAGGGGTGCACCAGGAAAGGGGTGGGTAGACAATCAATGATTCATAATTTTTTTGTCCCTTTTTCCACTTTCCATCTACACACTTGTTTCCTAAAAACATTTACCCTAAGCTTATTCTTCTCAGTCCTACCTATTCTAGTCTTTTCTTCTTTCCATTCCTCCTTTTCTTGCCTTAACACCCTTTTAGATAGTCAACTATACTAGGTCAACTAGGTCAACCCAATATAGTTTAGGGGTATTTTTCACTTTTTTGGCTTGTTATCCTTTTGATTGGAATAGCTCAGACCTAATTATTTCTCCCTAAAACCACACTGGGTTAACTAGGTCGACCCTGTATGGCCAATGTTCCCAAGAGGATTTGCGAAAAGATCCACCTATATATACAAGTTCATTTCCCACCATTTCATAAGAGAATAATTAATAAAAAATAAGTATGAGTGAACATATACTTATTTACCATTTTACTTGAGGAAAAAATCATAGGGTTCCATAATTTCTTTGGAGATATGGATCTTATCTTGTGGAAAGTATTTTGAATGCTTAGATAGGTTATGTAGCCTAGACTTGATTTATCTTGGTTATCCTTACATACCATAACAATATCTTAAAAATAATTTTGGCCAAGGGAGAGATTGGGGCTTGGTTGGTTTGTCTTCAAAGGTGAGTATTCCTAACTTTATTTCTTCTTTGTAAAAGTAGATAGATAATGAATTTTTATTCTTCTCCCATGTATTAGGATTTTGTATAGATTGACATGAGTATATGTCTTCTAATACATGTTTATTATAGTTTGTTTTATTATTTATAACCCCTACTTTGTGCCACAAGATTTGGTGTGCACTAGATTAGATTTAATTTTTTTCTATTAGAATAAGTGAAATATTTTAAACCTTAGGAATCCATTAGGGTTGTTGTGTGATTTTGTTAGAATTTAAGCTTTGTAACCCTTATTAGCATGATGTTTTGTATAAAATTATCCCCTAATCAGGTCTAATAGATCCCCATATTGGTCATGCTCTCACTCAACAAGTGTATCCCCAATTGGAAGTGTAGGTATGATCTTTTTTCATGAACCAAGATTGATTTGATATACATGATGCATTTTTTATTGCATACACAAATTTTCTCACTACATGATAAATAAATGAGTTATTTATAGGAGAAAATATGAATTCATCTACCTTACATGTGTATCACCAAAATTTACTCAAGAGATTTTATAAAACCTACAACAAAAGATAGGAAGTGGGCATCCATCTGCGAACACCACAACTCACAAAATATTAATAATGTGATATTACTTGCCAATAATATTCAAGGATGCCAATTCCCATGTAAGTACATGTCATGAATGCTAGGCTTTAAAAAAAATAGAAGTGCATGCAACAATGCCATTTATAACCTATTATTGATGGAAGGTCATTTGCCTAGTGGGGGTTAGACTTCATTGGCATCATTAACGCAAACTCTTTAGTAGGTCATAATTTTATACTCACTATCATAGATTAATACACCTAATGGACTGATGTAATGGCTATAAAAATTTATATAACACAAAATGTGATTTACTTCTTAAAAGAACACATTGTAACTATTTTTGGCACTCCTATCTCTCCATTTTGTGAAAATGGGTCAGCATTCATATTAGCTAAATTCACTAAATGGGCTCATGATAATTAGATCACCATCAAGTCATCTTCTAAACATTATATTTAAGGAAATATATTGGTTGAATCAATGAATAAGAACCTAATAGATGAAATTAATAAATTAGGTGGGGATTATCCTAAGGACTAGGATAATATAATTAAATATGCCTTTTTGTTAGACCAAATGAGATATAATTAGGGCCTTAAGGCCTCACCTTATCTAATAATGTATGCATGCAAGACAATATTCCCAATCATGCTAAAGTTGTTGAATTATAAATTCATGCAGGAATATATGAAACCAAATGACAAAGTAAAATCTTTATTACTGGATATAATAGAAATAGAAGTTTCAAGGACTAGGGCCCTATAAACTTTATGCAAACACTAAGATGTATTTAAGAGATGGTTTGACAAAATATCAAAATTCAAAGCATTTAGGATCTCTGATCTAGTGCTTCTATGGGATAAATCCCATGAAAAGAAAGGCCATCATGACAAATTTTCCCCATTATGGATTTGACCATAACAAATTTTAGATATCTTAGGTAATAATGCATTCTATCTAAGGGACCTTCAAGGAAAAAAATCACATATCCAGTCAATGGATAGTTTTTAAAACATTAATTCATGGCAATACTATCTAAAGTTTCCCCTAATTAATTAATAAAACATGTTAAAGATATTAGTAGTTTAGTTTCCTTCTTTCTAGTTTAGTTCTCTACTTTCTAGTTTAGTTTTCTTCTTTCTACTTTAGTTCTTTTCATTCTAGTTTAGTTCTTATCTTCTTAATTTAGTTTCCTAATGTTTATGTTAGACATTTTGTATTTTCCTATGAAAATATAAATTGGTTTATCTTAACATGACCAATCTAACATCCTACTAGTTGGGCCCTTATTTTATGCCTAAATTGATATATGAAAAATGGTCACAACTTGCAGTTTATTCATATACTAGATATACTTTTGCATTGAGGTCTTCAGGATATGGGTATGCAATGATAGTCTTTAAGGGTTGTGTCAAAATTGAATATTTCTACTAGGTATGTGAAATTTACTCTTGATTACTCCATATAATTTTAGAAAGTTTTCTCCCTACATTGGAACAAGTGCACTTTTTATACTAATACTTGTTTGGAGGTGATAATCACTGGTATGAATGTGGTTGGTAGGGATGTTTTGGTAAATGATTTTTTTTATAACTAAACTATCTCATATTGCTTTTGGCTCTCCTCCTTTCATTCAAATAAAAAGAGAAGAGAAAAAGAACCAATGTGTTCAAAAGAGTGATCAATAAAGCCCAAATAAAATATAAAAGAGATCAAAGTATCACATCATGAAATAAGGTCAATGTAATATGTATCATGATCAAAGAAGAGAAAGAAGAGGAGAGAAGTAACCTAAGGTATCTATGTTAGGGCTATGGATGCATGGATGGTAGTATAAAAACTCCTGAGATTCCTTGATTTAACGATCTTAAAAAAACTAGACTAAAACTTACAATTACTTCAATTCTTTGAAAAGATCCTCACAAAAAGAGTTAAATAAACATCATTTTATCAAACACAGATTCATGTATGTGAAGGCAAGTATGTTGTATGATGTAGTTAGGAGTCTCTTTCATATCTCTGATTCAAATATTTTTCTATGGCACGGTTCATGTTTGATTTGAATTGCTAAACTAGAGTTATGAGTTCTTAAATACTTAGAAGTATTCCCCCTGTAAGTCACCATTTGTTGAACCCAAATTTCTCCTATTCTTTACTTAAAAATAATGTGGACCAAATTTTTTTATTTGGCCTTATTTGTTAAGTTTTCCTTTATGTAGTTTTGGTATTTATATTGGATTATTCCTTAATCCTAACACTCAAATGCAAAATAATGATATTTTACATTTAGACTAACTTATTGGGAAAATTTGGGAGTTTTTTGTACTATGTAAGTTTTTGGACTTAGTTTTATTTAGAACTATTTTATTCAAGATTTTGGCATTCAAACATTTTGTTCGGATATTAAGTTTAAAATTTTATTTATTAGAGAAAGTGTTTAAAATTTTTTATTTGGACATTTTGTTTGGAAATTTTGATTATAAATTCTGAATTTTATAACTTATTTTTTGGACTCACTTATCTAAATTTATGTTTGTGAATTTTATTCAAAAATTGCTCTAAAGGATTTGGTCTTCGAAAATTTTGTTCAGAGAATTTATTTATGAAATGTGGTTGTTAGAACTTGTGTTTAACATTTGGTCCTCAGAACTTGTGTTTGGAATTTTGGTCATCAAAAATTTTGTTTGAATGTTTTTTTAAGTGATTTAGTTTTACGTATAACTTCTTCAATATTTTGGTCATTGTGTTTTTTGTTCAAAACTTTTATATAGACATTTTGTTTGAACATGTTTTCTAAAGGATTTAGTCTTCAGACATTTTTCTCAAGCTTTGTGTTTATATCCTTTGGTTCACAAGAATTGGTGGCTCTATCCCAACATGAATCCTAAATCCTAATTCCCAACTACTAGAAGCCCACTAGACTTAGCCAGCAAAGTAGAACTATTTCAGGGCACTTGCCAAAGAATGTAATTTGATAACTAGACTAATGATATTTGAATTATTTAGGTAAAGTAAATATATAAATTTTGGACATTAAAAATGTAAAAATTGGAATTGAATTCAAAAATGTTATATCAATGATGTGTGTCCATTGACATGTTCATTTGATTAAAAGTAAAATTTGAGCTCATTTTTGACTCCGTGAATAAATCCCTAGCCACCTACAAATATATTTCAAAGAAGCAACTAGCGGAGAGAAAATTTCACACTATAAGAAACTAACTCTAAGAAAACTAGACAATTTTAAGGTATTTATCATCCCATAGATTTAGAGGACTGCTACCACCATCCCCATTCTCCATTAAGGATTATATGGAATATAAAAACATGGTATTTGATGTAAAAAATTTCAATGATAGGTATGCAAACTACTTAGAATTATGGGATGTCATTGACACTATTGATGTATTTTCTTATGATTGATATTTATCCCTAAAACAATGCCAATTATTGATAGACCTATTCTCTCTCTCTCAAGAGACAATGACTACACTTCATAGCATCCGAGCCCAAAGTTATGCCCAACATCAACCTAATGTAGGACATTTTTTTTGTTGGAAAGGTGATATAAGATGCATTATTACATCACATGGATCGTTAGATAGTCTTGGATTACATCTCTAATGATGATTTCCAAAGGTACTTATCTCTACCAATTCTAGAGGCAATATTTGATAAGCACAGGTTGGTAATATTGAACAATCATTATTCAATTGGGAAATTTCTAATCTCATGGATTCTTCCTGAGGATACTATAATCTTGAAGGGAAAATCCCCCACCCTAATATTGAGGTCAACATCCCCCATTCCTAAAAAATGGGGAGCCTTGTGTTGAATTATGCAAATTTGTACATTAAAATTAAAAATTCATTTGATCAAAGTGTCACTAGCATGTTTTGCACATTATTTATATTTTAAGGTCATCCACCCCTGGTTTGGTTAGCATATTTGTGCCTGATTCTAGTTTAATCTTGTCTAAATTTTTTATTAGTGGATCTTCTTGTTTCATGTTAGAAGATCAATGGAGTCTATTTGGAATGGACAAAATCCTAGCCTTTAAGATTTAATGTTAATTTGATCTTTTACTAACCTTTGGTCTATGTAAATGCAAATCAAATTCATATTTCAATTGCTAACATCTTGGTATAAGGTTAATCTAAGTGCTTCTTCTAATTGTGGTAGGGGCTTTGATTTAAATTTTGCGTGGGAACACTCTAAATATGTTATGGACATAGTTTAATTTTTATGATAAGGCTTAGTCATGTTTATTAACATGACCAAACCTTTGTATACAAATCCATGCTTGTCTCCTTTTATTTCCCAAGATCTCCTTCATCCTATTTATTATTCATGTGGTGTAAACTACACACAAAGTACTTTTCTTAAGTTTTTAACTGTCAGGGTTTATGTTTTTAGACTTATATTTTTTGGACTTATCTTTTCCAATATTTTCCTTCAAAACTTTTACCCTGAATGAATTGGTCTTTTGGGTTTATATCTTGACTATTCTATCTAATTGCTTATGGGGCTTATTCAATTTGTATGATTCTTTTCAAGCTTTTTGTTTAAGAATTCTTTTGAATATTTTGTTTGATAGATCTAGATTTTAGGACTTATGTTTTCAATGTTTCATTTATTTTGGACACTTTTATCAAGATAATTTACCCAAATCACCTAATTTTTATGTAAATTTTCCCCATAACATTCCCCCTAGTCAAAAACCACAGAACAATACCCTAATACCAAGTGACACCCATGAGTAGTGGGCATTTTATTATGAACTTAGTCTAAGATTTTAACCTAGGACCCTTTTGAATTAAATTCAAATTTATTGGGAAATTTTAATTTTATGTGGGAGTAATTATCATGCCATGGACTCAATTAAATATTTATCTTGAGGCTTAGTCATGCTTTTAAACATGACCAAACCTTAGGTTAAAAATCTTATGCTTGGTGAGTTTTATGTCCCATGACCCCTTTGTTCTATTTTATCCAAGCATGGTCCAAATAATGGAAGGTCCCTTATATATGTCCTAGACAAGCCATAAAGATTTATCCTAAAGTTTTAAACCCTAGGCTAAAACCTTATGACTTATCTCTTATTATTTGTGCGGTCCTTTTTTATTATGTTCCTAACCTTGGTCAAAAAACTTTGTCAAGTCCCTTTTAATTTACATGATCACTTTAAATATTTATTAAACATAGTTTAAGTATTTTATCCTAAGTTATTTATATGTATCCTCAAGCTTCAACATTTGTTTTTGGTAGGATTAATGACCCACATTTATTTAGGCAAAGTTAATCCGACAGAGTGTAATAAACTTTGATAATTCAAAAACATAGGATAGTGAGAAGTGTCATGAGTTAATTAAAAAGATTTTAAATAGCCAATGGTAGTGAATGCCTCAGATTGTGTTCTAATGGTCCATGTTTTCTCAAACAATATTAATACAATGATGTGAGTGGATATTGACTTTGTAAATATCGAGCAAATATGAGATCTCAAAGTGCCACACACAAGAAGAAAAATGAACCCAGAAATGACATGTGGTAAGCTATGTAAAGAGTCTTGAGGATGTTTTTAAAATTTATGGTCATATAGACATCAAATAAATCCATGTGAACATCAAGTTACAATCATGTAGATGTTATTTTTAATCTTAGAAAAGATTCCTGAGAATGTGTTAAAATTAATGGTCATATAGATGTCAAAGACATTCATGCAAACATCAAGTGATGATCATGCAAACATAAATTTTAATCTCAATAAAGAGTTTCAAATAAGTAATTAAAATTTATGGTCACATAGACGTCATAGATAGTCACATATATGTTAAATGATGGTTTTGAGGATGCCTAATTTATGATAGTTGTCTAGATCCAAATATTTTAAAGATATATAATCCACATTGATTCATACAAAAGGATTTGATGATGTAAGACCAAATCTAGATTTCCAAAAGAAATGGTCATATTTTTTAATAGTGATGAGCATGGGTGCCATGGCGATGCCACTCAGATAAAGCATGATCAATCTAAGGATCTCATGGACATGCAAGAGACAAATGTGTAAATAGGAAAACTTGAGGGCATTCTAAGGCATGAAGCTATTGGTTGAGCCCACAACTACCATTGAAGCACTATTAAGGCCTACAAGAATGCCCTCACAAGGCATGTGGACCCTAACTAGACCCTGTGAGTGTTATGATTGAGTTGAATGAAGCTAAATTATGACCTGTATGAAGATGGTTCAACCCATAATCCAATGGCGAACAATTTAATTGGATTTACAATAATGGTGGCTCAAAAACGTTTTCTAAAGACATGAAAAAACGGTCCTAGAAAATAGGGGACCTCTCCATTAACCATAAATAGCTTGAAGATAAGGCAATATGTGTATCAGGTAGCTTGTTTAAGGACCTTAATTCGCTCAACTCGATAGGCCTCATCACTAATGAGCTACCCTAGTCACATAGGAAGTGAGGAAAAAGAAGCAAGGAAACATAAGATGAACTCATTATGGTCATGGATATGATTCTAGTTACAAAGTAAAAGTCTAATGAAGCCAAAAACATCAAAAGATAGCATCGAAAATAATGAATAATCTAGTAACATAGATTAAGTGACTTAATAATATTCTTCCTATATATAAATGTTATCCATTTTTAAAGTAGAATATTATGTTTGTAAAGGCATGCGTAGTTTGTGAAACACATTGCCTATAGATCCATCCATTAGGGAAGGTCTAGTGTATTCTAGAACATTTTTGGAAGGGATAACTATCCCAACACATGTACTTTTGTAATTATATAAGATTGACCAACATGATCCCTTCATCCTATAAAAGGAGCATCATCAATTGCAAAAGTGAGAGGGGGTTTTTGAGCTAAAATTTGTGTAAACTTTTGAACAACTAATGCAAGTAGGGAATTATGAAAATATTATCTCATTTTATTTGTGTGAATTTATGTATGGTTTCTCTCTCACTTGTATATTCTAAATTATAGATTTGAATGGTTATTATAAACTCTTGGTGTCTACCTTTGAATGTACAATTAGTAAATTGAGCCAATTCTAGGTTAGTTTAAGGTTCTGTAGTTTGATTCATTTTATTCAGTCTACATTTGTAGATTTGCATATGTTATTTTCTAATAGGGGTAAATCTTTAAAGTAAACTTGATTCTTATTTACATTATTTCCCATGTTAGTTATATGTTCACCTCATGTTTGATAGGATTTGAACTTACACTATTTCATGCCATGCATTGGTTAAGTACATGTTTGGATGATATTGGAGCTTTGTCATGATGTCTGGAGTAAAGATCCACAATATATTTTCTCTCTTCACTACCCTTTCTTTTGCTTCTTTTTACCTAATTCACTTTAGATTAAGCCTCATTGTGAATATCCATTTTATTTTAGTTTTAGGCTTATATTTGAGAATAATTTACTTCAATTAGTATATATTTCCATCATATTTGAAAATAATTATAGGCCATAGTGGCTCCCAACCACCAAACATTATAAATATTTTGAAACAACCAACTCATTTTTGCCTCTATTCCATCAATAGATAACATGATTATCACAACCTATAACTCATGCACTAAATTCATTGAATTATAAAATGAGAAGTGTTTCTTAAGCACTCTAAATAGCTTGTGATACATATGTAGGCATTAATACGGTAGGCTTCATTAGTGCTAGAAGGAGCCCAAATTAGATTTTTGTAGATTTGAAGTATCTTTGCTCATTCTTATGAATTGTGTTGAAATATCAGTACATTATTTTCATATTTGTGTTCCTTCAAGCATAATTGTGTAAAGATCATCAATACTCATGATCTTTGACCCATCTTTGTGCTTATTCTAGACAAAGATCAATGTTATTTGAAGGTATATGCTTAATTATTGTAAATATGGATAGATGGATTAAGCTTTATCAATTCAATAGGTTTGAGGTTAGTAAGAGCTAGTTTGATCAAAGATCGATAGATCCTTTGCTAATTTGAGTATATTTGAGCTTGAAAATGCAAATATTAATCATATTTACATATTTTAGATAACTGAGTTAAAAATTGTTGTCCTTTATCATCATTTATACAAATATTTGCAAAATTCCATAATGTGCAAGTTTGATCATTATTCCCTATAAAGACAAGACTAAAAAATCATATTTAAAATATGATTCAAAGCCTAGAAGATGGAATTACCAAGAATCAAGACAATTTCATGTTCAAATCCTAGGGAACCTCTGATTTCACTAGAAATTCATAGGAGAACAAGGCAAGATAAAGGTAAACATAGACTTTCAAAGTCTTTTCCATCTTTTCCAATTCACAGTACTCTTATGTTTGATCCCTATTAAGGTATGGCTTGGATAGGTGATTATTCGATCAATATGATAGGTGTGGTATACGACCTTCCTTAAAATCCTATAAAGTATATTCCAACATTTAGTCCTAGTGGCATTATAACAGTTGAGGAACACATTAAGAGTTTAAAAGAAATATTAAGATTGTTGAATGTGACTCATGAAGATGTAGCATTTAGAATATTTCCTTTAAATTTTAAATATGATTCATATGAATTGTTTCTAAACATCCCTAAAAATAACATTACTAGGTGGGTTGATTTTAACAATGTCTTCATTGACCAGTTTGGTAAAATCATTAGTCCATGTGTCTTGTACCAATAATTCACCATAGTGAAAAGGGATGTAAATGAGCCCATAAGAGTTTTCAATGTTAGGTTCCAAAAAAAAATTAGTAGGAACATAGCTCCTTATAGACTAGATGAGGTTTTGTCCTTGGAAATCTATAAGGATAACTTAGATCCTCTGACTTCTATGTTCATAAAGAGAGCTGTTAGACCCATGAACACATTAGATTTAGCTTATGTCAAGGATGTGATCATTAATTACCATATGGAAACCCAAAGATAACTTACATACTCCATTCCTAATGCCAATCCACATTTACCCATTCTAAATATTATTCCCAATGATAACAAAATATGCCTACCCAGAACTAACTTCCAGTCTTAAACTAACTAACTTTAAGACATATTCATCCTACTCAAAACCTATGATTATTGAAAAATTTTACCAATGGAACTCATCTATGGGATCAAAAATATTTGATGCCTATAGCTAATTCTAACACTCAGATTCATAATTATGAGGCTCCAAAGAATGAGAGCGACTCTATCCTCAATATGGTGTAAAAGCTTAGCACTGACTTCCTTCAGTTGTAGAATCAAGTAAGAAATATTAGAGATAACTCTAGTAATAATTTATATTTTCAAAGGCTCAATAGGCCCATTAATATATTTCAAAATGATAGTTTCCATAACAACAAGAATAATGAGCCATCTTCTATCAAGAATGTGTTTGATATAAATCTTACTAATGTTACTTTACCTAGATATTGTAGATTTCATTACACTTATAAACATGGGGAAATATACTATGTTAAATTTTATAATGCTTTTGAGGCCTTCCAAGAAGCATTAGATACTTTTGAAGTTGTCCCTAATAAAGATTTTGATGTAGGTACATCTTGTTCCTCGAGGTCACCTAGATCATCTAATCCAACTCTCATGGTGGAGACATCTGAGTTCCCTTTCCAAGAGGATAATGAGGCTAATAATATTATTGAAGATAATTAGGCTTTTTGTAAATTTATGAAGAAAAATTATCCTCTAAGAAATTGGGAGTATAAGCAACCATTCACCACTTCAACTCATCCAAATAACTTTGAGACTCCTTCTGACACTACCTCATATAACAATATAGAGTTGCCTAAAGGAAGTGCTTATAAACCCAATGTTGATACATCTAGTTCTTCAAATATGATTGGGTATAACATTTTAAAGGACATGAAAAGGATCAAATCTAACATTACCTTGCATGAGTTAACATATATTACTTAATAGAGAGATATGTTATTGGAATCTTTGTCTAAATAGCTTGGTAAGTCTCAAAAGTCTACACATGTTATTGTTTCAATACACAAAAATAAGGAAAATGGTCCTCCTTTCCCACTTAAATTCAATATCTTTGGTAAGAATCTACATAACTATTTATTACATTCTGGGGTATCTGCAAATATAATTCCTAAGGGTATTTTTTAACAATTAGGTTTGACTCCAATTAAATTTGATAGAGCTGTAAATTAGTTAGATAAATAAAGATTCAAAGTGATTTCTGAATTACTAAACATTCACATGTAGATTTACCATAGAGCCAAGGATACAATAGTTCATTGATATCCAAGAAATGGACATCCCTAATGCTTATGGGATGTTATTGAGTAGACACTAGACTAGAAGACTAAATGGTTATATGTCGATAGATTGTTCACATATGTGGTTTCCTTGAAAGGGAGTTCATCACCAAATCATGATAGAAAGAGATCATAAAATAAAGCATATTATCACTAAGTACAATGCAATCAATGAGAGGGTCAACATAATCGACTCTTATTTAAGATTTTTCACTATTGATATTAATAAGGTATGTGATCCTAAAGCTTCTCATATTGTGTTTGGACTATGGAAGTTACATTTTGATGGTGTTAGGTGTAATTATGGGTCTAGAGAAGGGATTATTCTAACTAACCTTTTTGGTAAAGAATATTATGTTTTTTACCTACTTCAGCTTCCATGCACTAATAATGTTGCATAATATGAGCACTAATCTTAGGTTTGTAATTTTCCATCAAGTATAAAGGAAAGGAACTACTAGTACATGGTGACTCAGAGCTGGTAGTTAATTAGGTAAGGAATAAGTACCAATGTAAATTTCCATCCCTTAAGAGATACAAGTTTAGAGTCTAGGATTTATTTGAGTCTTTTGATGCTTTCAACATTATCTTCATACCTAGGGAATAAAACAAGGTAGTTGATGAGATAGCCTCTACTACAACCAATCTTATGTTAAACCAAGTCTCCTCAAACCATAGTATTGATATAGTTCCCTACCCTTCTATCCCTAATAAAGTAAACCATCTATAGGTATTTAATGATGACCAATAAATCAAAAACTTCATGACTAGCTATAGAGTGTCTAAGGCTCATGCCATTGATGAGACCAATGAAAATACCCCTGACAAGGACCAATTCAAAGGCAAACCTAATGATAAGATAATTTAGTTTAATGATAAAAAAATTTCCAACGGAATGATTGTCTTATAGAGATTGTTTGATCAAGATAAACTAGTTGAGAAAACTAAGATTCCTAAAGTAGATGGGAAGGATTACAAATCAATTAATCTTGGGCCTCAAGATAAACCTTAGCTAGTCAATATTGGTACAACATGAACAAGCACTGAAAACAAAAGAGATAAATAATTTATGAAAAAATACAAAGAAATAATAACATGGTCCTATGATGAATTGAATATTTTTGATCCAAAAGTCATAACACATACCATACATTAAAGGAGAACTGTAAACCTTTTAGATAAAAGTAGAGGCCTATCAACCCTATCTTAGAACCAATGATATACAAAGAGGTCAAAAATATTTAAGATGCCATGATCATGTTTCCCATTAGGAACTCCACTTGGGTAGCTAAATTAGTCCATGTTAGGAATAAAATGGTGAAATCATATTGTGCATTGATTTTAGAAACTTGAATAAGGCATCTAAAAAGGGTAATTATCCTTTACCCTCTCTTGACTAGGTTATATAAATTTTTTCTAGTTTAGCTATGATGTCTTTTCTTGATGGATTTTTAGGGTATAACCAAGTGCTATCAAACAAATAAGATATGATGAAGACTAAATTTACAATGAAGTGGGGCACCTTTGCCTACAAAAGAATTCCATTTGGATTGATCAACACAAGGGCAACATTCCAAAGGGCCATGAATCATGCTTTCCAAGGGTTGATAGGTAAGTGCATTATTATATACATGGATGACATAACTATATTTTCTAAAAATAGGTAGGATCACATCATGCACTTACAACAAGTATTTGAAAGATGTAGGAGGTATAGCATTTATCTCAACCCAAAGAAAATGATTTTTTGTGTTACAAAGGGGAAAATGATAGGACATGTTATCACTAAGGAGGGAATATCTATAAACCCTAATAGAGTAGAATATATCTCTAAGATATATCCTCCTAATGGTAGGAAAGAATTGAAATCATTCTTTGGTACAATAAACTTTTTAGAAAAGTTCATTTCTAGCTTTGCAAATATTGTGAGGCCATTGAATGATATGTTGAATAAGGATTCTAAAGTATCATGGAATGAATAAGAAAGCAAAGCCTTCAAAG
Organism: Torreya grandis; assembly: GCA_037957365.1. NCBI lineage: Eukaryota > Viridiplantae > Streptophyta > Pinopsida > Cupressales > Taxaceae > Torreya > Torreya grandis. Next base: position 98,908 of record JARHVA010002176.1, on the reverse strand, counting down.
ACATAAAAAGGCAATTGGACAAGATCTAGTCCTAATAATTCCATAGTTTACCAAATATTTTTATCTTTACTTCTTTGCTTCAAATCATACTATAGTTTTAGTTCTTACTCATAAAATGGATGTTTATGGTCACCCTATAGCTTTTATGATCTCCAATTTTAAAAATTCTGACTTAAACTATTATTTGATTGAGAAGAAAGCATGTTCATTAGTTAAGGCAGTAAAAAAATTTATGCACTATATTCTTAGGAATAAGGTGCATGTAATCTTACCCTATCCTGCCACTAAACTCATGCTAAGTCAAAATGAACTATTAGAAAGTAGAGGTAAGTGGATGTTTATGATTCAATAATATGACATCGAAATGAAAATTTCAAAACTAGTAAGGTGTCAAAGTTTAATTTAATTAATTACAAATACTAACCCCAATCTAAGTGTCATGTATGTAGATCAACAAAGTTTTTAGTCTAATGATTCGTATGATCCCATTGTCCACTTACTAATCAATGGCATTTATCATGTAGGGTTAATTAGAGATCAAAATAGATATCTAAGGCTTAAGGTAGCTCATTACCAGATCAAAGATGGAGTACTATGTATAAAAAACTTTGAAGTCATTTACCTAAGGTGTGTATCTAAGGAAGGGGTAGCTGAGATCATGAGCACTTGTCATGAGAAGCTAAAAAGTAGACATCCATCAAGAAGAACCATATCCCATAAAATATTGAGGGCTAGCTACTATTGGTCCAAAATCTTCAAATATGCTCACAAGAATGTAAGGGAGTGTCATTCATGTAAAGTCTTTAGCACTAAGCAGGCTGAGGTAACTAAGATGTTAAAAATAGCTATAGTGGATAAACCTTTTGCCTAATGGGGGCTAGACATTGTAGGGTTCATTAACCCTAACTCATAAGATGGTCACAAGTATGTTCTAAATACCACTAACTACTACACAAAATGGACTGAAGTAGTGGTAACCAAGTAATGTAGAATTGAAGAAGTGATTAAAAAAAACATAGACATCAGATTTGGAATGTTAGTCTCTCTAGTCTATGACAATGAATGTGTTTTTATATACATTGAAATGATAGAATGGGAATTTGATAATAATTTCAGTATCAAGTTCTCCTAAAAAAAGTACCCTTAATGTAATCTAATATTTGAATCAATAAATAAGAACTTGATAAAGGAAATAAATAAGTCTATAGTAGGAAAACCTAAGACATGACACAATCTTCTCAAATATTCCCTTTGAGAAGATAGAACAAGAGTCAAGCAGGATCTCAAAGCATCACCATTCCTGATGGTATATGGTTAAAATATTATATTCCCCATCACACTCAAGCTACCAACATATAGGTTCATACAAGAGTATATGGAGGAGGACCAAAAATTTACAAATTCAAGGTTGTTTGACATCATTCAGATGGAATATGCAAGAGAGGAAGATTTTTCTAGTTTTATCAAGCACCAAACAACAATGAAAAGGTGGTTTGATAAATGGTAAAATATAAATGTGTTTAGGCAAGGAGACTTGGTTCTTCTTTGAGACTAGGGGTAAACATGGAAAGTTCACACCTTTATGGATAGGTCACTATTAGATTATTAAAATACTTAGAGACAATAACTTCAAATTTAAAGACCTATAAGGAGTAGAGTTCACACTTCCACCAATGGGTAATACCTTTATAACTACTTCTCTACTACTCCACCTGGGGTCCTTTAGAGTGAATTCTAAGAGTAGTTAGAGTTAGTGTAGGTAGGCTAGATTAGTTTCTTTATATTCTTTCCTTATTTCCCCTTGTTTTTACATAAGCTTGTATACATTTGTTTGATTTTTCCTTTTATTTAATTTTAGTGTGTTCACTTTTTATGTTTTATCCCTTGATTTTAATAATTCCTTTTGGACAACCCTTAGCTCAAAGTTCAAAATTTCTGAGGAATTCCACAAGTTTAGGGATGCATGTATAACTCCTTAGCCTTGGTTGATCATGGACATTTGAAATATGAGCTTGATGTTATAATTTAAAGAAACTAGTAAGTACTTGTGCGTAGGTTAACTACTACATAATATCTTAAACATTGTTTTGATCTAAATTTATTAAGAATAATTGCACATCTTGGATGAAAGCTTGAATTATTAGGACATAGTCACGATTACACTTAACAAACGTCCTTACTAGGGATAAAGTTTGTAATATAACCATAGATTATTATCTGAAGACCAAACATTTAACCAAATCCCTAAACCTAGCTAACCTAGTTCCAAAACATAATTGTAAAATTAAAAAGCTTTTTAAATAAAGGTGATTCAGTTAATCTCCATCGAGGATATGGATGCCTAGTTGGCAGTGGAGTAAGGCCTTGAGGGGAGCCAAAGCTATCTCTATCAAGGCTGTGGACACTTATCTAGAAGAATAAAAATGGCCACACCTATCCTGAGTTAAATCATGGTTCTTAATGGATATCCAAACATGTTGTAATTCAATGTTAATGATTAAATGCATGAAATATATAAGTTGTTCAATTAATCCCATAGAAAATAGTAAGTGTAATGAAAACACACACATAACATGACTGGTTCTGATATTTGATCCTAATTCTATGTATGTAAGACTTGTTTCAACCATAAATTGATCTAAATAATGGTGACTAATCAAGTGAAATAGGTAACTTTGTTTTTAATTTAACAAGAGTCGCTAATTCTAAAATATTAATAAGTTCTCCCAAGAAGTCACCATTTTTTGAGGTTAACATCCCCCATTCCTCAAAAATGGGGACCTTTGTGTAAAATTGTATAAATATATACCTTAAAATTGAAAAGTAACTTGATTAGAGTGTCACTAGCATGTTCTACACATTATTTATATTTGAAGATCATCCACACCTAGTTTGGTTGACATATTTGTGCATGATTCTAGTTTAATCTTTTCTAAGTTTGCTAATATTAGATCTTATTATTTTAGGTTACAGGATCAATGGAGTCCATTTGGAATGGAAAAAATCTCGTGATACATGATTTAATGTTAATTTGATCTTTTAGTAATCTTTGGTTTATTGAAAATCAAATTGAATTCATATTTTAATTTCTAACACCTTGGTCTAAATTTAGTCTAAATTCTTCTTCTAGAAGTGGTGGGAGCTTTGATATTAATTTTACACAGGAACACTTTAATATATGATATGGACTTAGTTTAATTTTTATTCTAAGGCTTAGTTGTATTTATTAACATGACAAAACTTTAGTTTAAAAATCCATGCTTGGCCCATTTTATGTCCTGAGAACCCCTTCATCCTGTTTATTATTCATGTTGTCTAAGCTACACATAAATTCCTTTTATTATGTTCATAACTGTTAGGTTTTATATTTTCAAACTTATATTGTTTGGGGTTTTCATTTAGAACTTTTGTCCTAAATAAATTGGTCTTCAGGGTTTATGTTTTGGATATTTTGTCCAAGTGCTTTTGTGACTTATGCAATTTGGATGATTCTATTTGAGTTTTTTATTTAGGAATTCTTTCACACATTTTGTCTAATAGATATGGCTTTCAGGACATATGTTTTATACATGTCATTTATTTCAAATATTATTTGGATTTCTTGTATCCCTTGAATCATGATATAATGGTTTGTATTTCCTTAGACAAGATTAATCTAATGATGCGAGTGGATATTGACTTTACAAAGCTCAAGCAAATGCAAGATCACCAAGTGGCCCATGCAAGAAGAAGAATGAACTTGAAAATGATAAGTGGTAAAATTAGCAAAGAGTCCTGAGGATGTGTTTAAAAATGATGATCACATGGATGTTAAAGACATTCATGCAGATGTGAAGTGATGGTTTCATCGACATTAATTTTAATCTTAAAAAAGAGTACGGAGGATGTGTTTAAAATTGATGGTCGCACAGACATCAATTTTAAGATCAATAAATAGTTTTAAATTCTTACTTAAAATTGATGATCATAAAGATGTCATATATGGTCATGTGGATGTTAAATGATGTTCATGAGGAAATCAATTTTAATATAGTTATCTAGATATAAATAATCTAAATATCTATAGTTTACATTGATTCATACAAAAATATTAGATGGTGCGAGATCAAAGCTGAATTTTCAAAGGTAATAGTCATTTTTGAACATTGATGAGTATAGACACCTAAATATAGCCACAAATGACCTTCAATCAAGCTTTTGACCAATTTCCACCAAAATGCACAATTTGACCTAAAAAAGTTGAAATTGATATATTCAAGTGTTGATTTTGGCTAGAGTGTCACTAAATAGGGTAATGTAATTTATGAAGTATCTAACATTGATCAAATCATTCTGAGTCAAAATGGAACTTTTGCACCTAACTTCTCTAGATTGCTCTTTTCTACCAAATTTCTTATACAAGACATGTGTATTTGTTATTTGTAGTTGATAACATCCTAAATGGGAATATAGTTCCAATGCATCTAACATTGATTTCTAATTCTAATCTAGTAAAAGTTTGAGCCAATAATATGACATTTCGAGCAATTTGACTAATTTGTGCATAAATTACCAAGGTTTGCATCAAAGTTGACTAATCATGTTTAAGGATAATTAAACCAAATCAAGAGCTTATGTTAATTTTCCATGGAAATTTTTGAATAAATATTTTTTAGAAATTGATTGTTAGTAGTTGCATCATCAAATGACATCATCCTATAGGGTGGCATCCACAAGCCATAAATGCCACAAATATCTAAATCAATGCCTCCCATGCCTCATTAAAACACTCCATTCATATTTAATGCCCCTCCATCCCAAATATTTATGAGCCTATTTATGAATTTTAATTACATAATTGAATTGATCCTTGGCCACACATCATCTTGAGGTGGATGGTTCAAGTTGATTCTAAACCATTCTAAAAATATATAAATAAGAGGCCTTGCTTATTGAGTTTATCTTGGATAAGGAAAAGTTACAATGAAAAAATAATTCCAAAATACATTATAGTTAGTGTTATAATGCCAGATTGTTGAGCCAATTCAAAACCAAACATGGTGTCAAGGAGAGATGAAAGTAGCCACACTTCATTGATGAAGACTTCATGAGCACAAACTGAGAAGCCACTACAATAAGAATTTAGAGCATCCAAGGAAGGTGAAGGTAGGTCTTTATTTAATTTTTTATTTGTGTTTTCCACTTTTGTTTTATTAACTAAGATCTTCCTTTGAGATAGGCTTAACATGTTAGTTTAGTGTGTTTTTGATTGATTTGTTTTATTTACTAACACAATATTAATCTCCCCCTATCACAATCATATGTTAATAAATGACACACTTGATGGGACTTAGCCTCACAAATTTATTCAAATTTCACCTAAAATCAAACTACTATCCATTGCCATGTAGGATCTTGGAGTGTGGAGATAAACAAGGTAAAGATTTGAGCAAAAATCCATTTTTTTATAAGACACAATTTTGTTCATAGGACTGTGTAACCCGACTTCACTATGTGCCCAATTCATCCTGAATCACCCCAACTAAACCTCAACTCAGCCCCAACTTAGTCCCAACTCACCCTGACTTGACTCCAACTTGGCCCAGCTCACCCTGACTTGACCCCAACTCGACCCTAACTCACCTTGACTCAACCTCAACTTGGCCCCAATTCACCTTGACTTTCCCCAACTTAACCCCAACCTAGCCTTGACTCACCCCAACTTGACCCCAACTCACCTACCAAACTAACATGCCTACCAACCCAGATCGCCTATCAACCCAACTCGAATATCAACCCAAAAGCTTATTTTTCAAAAGTCCTTATCTCATCTTCTAAAATGCTTCAAAGTAAGCAGTCCTAGTCTTGTTTTTTTAGGTTGAAAGGATGGTTTGGAAGTTAATGTGGGTGTTTTAACTAATCATGCACTTCAATTTAGAGTTTTAAAAAGAACTTGGTTAAAATCATTCACACTTCAAATTTGGTGCCTAAAATGAATCTTTAACATGATAAGTCTTGAACACTTCAAAATTTGGGTTTAAAATAAAATTAGGTGGTTATTATTTCATTTAGTCTTTTTTGTTGTAATCTTTACATGTTTTTACAACTTAAGACTAAGGGATCAAAAAAACACCACCTAATATTTCATTTGGTATTTAAAATTAAACTCACTTGTCAGATTTTGTTTTTAATAATTATTTAATATTAGAATTTGATTGGAAAAAAGAGGGATGTTACGTGTATGCTCTTCCATCCATCCCATTTAGGGAAACTTTGGAATCAAAATCATTGTCCTTATTGTAAACATACATAGTCTAAGGCATAAAATCAATGTCATGTAAAAAAACTCTTAAAAAACTCATAACAGTTTGGGTGATCTTGAAATGACCCTAAAGTCTTTATATTAGTCATTTATTTTATTGCATATTTACTTATGAGGGGGAATTCATTATCTCCCATAAGTTTTATAGGGAATATTTGACCCAGGGTTTCATTTCCCAGCACTGACTTCAACCACTCCCATTAGGATCAAAGGTTAAAGTGATTAAAACACCTTCTAGTGTTGGAGTTACACATGGAACATATCTACACTTTGACCATCACACTACACTAAGCAAGCAATGGATGTAGTGGTTTCAAAAAAGTCAAGACATTTTTGCATGAATCAAAGTGCTACAGACACCCAATTGTAGTGCTACTTCTCTTTTTTTCTTATGTGAATGTTGGTAGACATGGGATCTATCTATAAATGATTGAAAAAAAAATATTTTTATTCAACCCCACTTTTCCACACCTTTAATAGGAATTTGGATGATTTACTTGTATTTTGACATTTTCCTACTTGGTGTTTTGAGACTGAACTAATATGTTTCTTTGTGAACCATATCAAAATCAATTTGTTTATACGTCACTTTTTTGTCTAAAAAGGTGTTATGTTGTCTATTTTACACCACACTTGTGCCTTGAAATTTCTGATAAACACGTTTGTGTGTGTGTTAGTTGTTTGATGGAGGTAGCATTATGCTGCGCAAAACATGTCAAACCATTTTACCTTTGAGTCTTTGAAACATAACATTGATCACATCATTATAGCATGCTTAAAATGTTAGGCCACTCAATTTTTTTCAAGATTTGTTTGCCATTGTATCAAAAACTATTTATTTCAAGCCATGTCATGTATCAGCCATTTAGACCTTGTTTATGCATCATCATATTGTCTAGATTGTTTGGTCAAATCCTAGTATTCAACATTGAGTTTTTAATTCACCTTATCAAGTTTTGATTCAAACATTGATTGATTTCTATTTAGGCTTTAATTTGTGGGGTTGATATATAGATCTTTCTCTTTTGGGTTGCATAACTTCAGTTAATTAATTACCCAAATTTGAAGACTATTGATTGTTTGTTTGTTTAATGCCTATCCTCACCATTATTTTTTCCTTTATTTGGGAGAACATATCCTTTCTCCAAGATCATTTTTCCTTATGGATTATACAAACTGATCATTTTTATGTTTGATTTCATGTGCTAGGTCTATGTCTAAGTTGTTTCCAAACTTTTTAGATTATATTAAATTCACATCAATCCTTTGTTTCAAGTCTAGATTTTTATGTTGTTTTAATAAAAATCCTATCACAACCTATTCGAGGCTAGATTTTAACTCCACATTTGGATAAAATACCTAGTGACTCTTCTCCCTTTCCTAGTTTAGACTTTGTTTGGAACACTTTGACTTGAACCTTTGGCATGCTAGTTTTTATTTAGACACTTGAAATTTTTTATGTATGATATTTGATGTTAGACTATCTTATGCCAAGTATTATAAAAACCATTTTAGAGATATAGCTCCATGATCAAATCATTGTTCGGAGATACAACTCTACTTTCGACCAAGTTTGACCTAGTTTGAACTATTTATCCTTTCGACATAGTTTTTAAAAGTTTGCAGAGCTCTAATCCTTTTGTTTTATAGATTTCATAATTTATGAATATATGTATAACTACAATTATGGTGGAGTCATGTACAATACAAATTATGATAGAATGGACACATAAAATCCCACTAGGAACCCCTATAGAGAAATATTTTCTAAGGATTTTTATTATTCTCTCTACAATACTCCATATGGGGAACATAGTCAAAATCCTCAAAATCCAAATCAAATTACAAATTTAGATGATATGGTTTATGAGGAATTTGAATACCCAACTACATATAATTTTTTTTGGGATATGGATCCATACCCTTTCTAAAATAATCAATACATAAAACATATTCAAGAACCAAATTATGATCTATCTCAAGATTGAGATGATATGGTTTATGAGGAGGACTTGATTTATTTTTATTGTGTGAGAAATCAATCTCCACAATGCCCCTTCATCATTTCAAGACCTCATCCTTTGGCTATGCAAGCAACCAAGCTCTGTACCACAATATCGTTACCATTTCAAGACGTCATCCTTTGGCTCATGTGAGAAATCATGCTCCCTAATACCCTACCATTATCCAACCATATTCCCTTCATCATCCAATACCAATACCATCAAAACCTCAACCAATCCAATCATTCAAAGACAAATCTATGTTCAAAACTAGTATTTTATAACTCATTGGAAACCCAAAGACAAACAATCCAACCATTTGTGATAAGTCAACCTATGATGAATCACCTTTCAATCCTATGCCAATTGTCACAAAGTCTCACTCTAATGTACTAGTATTTTATGAGTCACTTCTTAATGATTATAACCACCTTTGGGAAAATCATTACCTTGATCATATGCCTATTTTTCATGATCCTCAAGCCAATCTCTAAGGATTTATCTCTTGACCTTTTTCCCATTATGAAGGAGTCTCACTTTGATAAACTAGTCTTTGTGAAGCCCATTATGCCATCATAAGTCATTACTTGTCTAATACCAAACATTCAGCAAGATATCATTGTAAAAAAGTACTCATCAGATAAAGAATCATAGTTAGAGTTAGGTTCTATTCTTGGACCAACATCAGATTTAACATCAAAATTAGAATCAACATCAGTCTCAACATTAGATTTAGAGTCCATTGAGTTAAATTTAGATCATAAATGGAGTACATTCATAGCTATTACACTATTGGTTATGCATGCCTCACATATCAATTTGAAAACATTTATGATCCTTCTATGATTTTTGAGGATGAGTACTTCAGTATCAACACAAGTTTTCTTAGTATATTCTATGAGGGTTGTGCATCCCCTCCCCATTCCATTTCCTTTCCATAGGCCATTACCATCAACCAAAGTATCCATATTATTGACATTCCATCTCCCAAAGGAGTCAATTGGGATTGACAAAATCACACTTTGTTAAACTACATCTATGGTGACATAGTAGTTGAACAAGAGTAAGAAGGCCAAAACCACATTCATATAGTATAATAATACTCTCCTAGTGAAACCTTTTTGGAGGCACTAAGGGACAATCAAAATTCAAAATCATCATCTTCTAGTGATACTTTTTCAGAAGTGGTAGAAGACAATCAAAGTCAAAATTCAACATTCCTTAGTAAAACCTTCTCAAAGTCATTATAAAACAATCAAGACAACGCCATAGGTGAAAACCTCTTTGAGGTTATAATATTTGAGCACAAAATTTCTTCACTATTTGATGAAGATAATATCAAAGATCAAATCAAAATAACTTCCAATCTATAGTCTAGTTAGATGGTAGCTACTCTCAAGATCAAATAACATAAAAATCTAGTGGTCCTATTGAGAGAACAAGTCTTCAGACTTACCACATCCAAATTTATGTCAAATCTAACATCAAAAACATTACGTGTGACTAAAATTCCTAATATTGTTTTTTTTCCCTACCATTACACATTCCATTTAAAAAATAAACCTACCATCCATTATTTTTACTTATTTACCATCCACAACTGCACTTTAATTTGTAGAGGCTACAAAGATACCTAGTATTTATGCTTGAAGGAATCAAAATCAACAACTAACGAAGATCACAACAACATTCTTAGTATTCAAATCTATAGCCAGTTCTTAATAGATCAACTATTTAAATGAGGTGTGGGATAACAATTAACATGATCAAGTATTATGTTTATATCATTTTCTAATTATGATGTACATCTCCACTCTATCAAGAACAATATAATCATATTCCATTTACCATACCCAAGCTAAACACATCAAAATCCAATAATCAAGCAAGCCAAAAGCATGTGCCATACCATTTCATTTTCCATATTCTTTTTGTAGTTGTCACATATCCTTTTCAATCACCCCATCACTTAGGGGAAATCCTCATACCATTTTATCCAATCCATCAAAACCATCATTATCTTAGAGTAAGACCATTGTAATTTACCATTCCATTCCTATCTAGACCAAAGCCTATTTTTAGCCATCATACCCAATCCTATTTTGATCTTGGTTCCTTTGGTTCTTATAATTTTTATGAGGGAGTTTTGATCAAGTTTAAATAATCAATCAATTTTGTGTTTAAATGGTAGTCTATGAAAGTAGTGTGATAGTTGATCTATCAAGATATCTTTTATTTTCCATCCTATATCAATTTTTTATGTGACCCTAATTATAACTACCTATGGGTAAATTAGTGTTCACTGGTATTACTACTAATTATATCTAATTTTGGAAAAATTAGTATCATTGATTTATTTTTTTCATCCTAGTTATAACCACCTATGGTAAAACTATATCAAACATTTTCTTATCATGCATTGTCACATAACCTTGCCATTATTATTTTCATTTGACTAGCCATTTTTTAGATTTGAGAATTTATTAGGACATAGTTGGTTTTTCCTCACCTTTTATGTGGATGGAATTATTGTGACTTGATGTCATTTTGGTACTAAGTAAGTCATGCTTCATTCATTTTAACGTCACCTCAGTCTCCCTAATCCATGCTCTCACTATTTTACGAGCAACCTCAGCCATGCTCTCAGCATTTTACAAATAACCTACGCCATGCTCTCACCATCTTATGAGAAACCTAAGTTAAATGCTGTAGATATTTTCTGATTAGGTATCTTGTCATTCTCTAACGAGTTGAGATACCTCAAAATGCTAAATACATTTTAAATATTTTAAAATTAAAAGCATTTGTCTTGTCTAAGCTTAGTTAGTTATCCTCGATCCACCCTGCTGGGGCAAAGTCATTGTTAGGATGCTTTTTTTTGCTTTTATTTTTAGGATTTCTATTTTTTTACTTATTTCAAGTTATATGTATATGTATGCACTTTTTGTTTATTTGTTTGTTTATATATTTACTTTCCTATTTATTTTCTTTCAACATTGTTACCTTGACACAATCTATGTTTGTTCATTGTGTGATTCCTTGTGCACATTATTCTTGAGTCCATCTATATTCATACATCATGGTTTTTATAATTAGTGCTTATTTTCAATTTTTTGTTAGATAATGAGTTAGTCCTTATGCATATTTTGAGATAGTCTTCATGATGATCCATCATGATGCCTAACATCACATGCTATAATAAGAATCAGCTTTAAGAAGGTCTATAAGTAATGGAGGTAAATAAGTTTCTCCTGAGCACCTTGGCACATCCTTCCATCCACCCTTGATCAAATCAACCCATTAACCTTTCTATTTATATTATTGATAATAAGGATGATCATCTCCTTATTGACAAGTATAATTGAATCATTTTTATTGATCAATCTTATTCTTATTTTTATCTCTTTCATCACTTTGCACCTAGTCATCTTTAATATCTATTATAGGTTATATCCTTGAGTTATGCTTGCTAATCAGCCCTAACTAGGGCCACAATCATCTTTATAAAAAAATCTAGGTCCCCTTAATGATTATAACTACCTATGTTAAAATCATTATTTTGACTTTTATTCTTGATTATAACTACCTTTGGGCAAATCAATATCCTTTTTAAATCAATGCATGTAAGGACTTTCTCATTTGGATTAATCTCAACCATGGTTAATTCCACATTTCTTCTTGCTTCCTTTTCAAGGGACTACCCATCAATAAATGTAATGGCCACTCCCTCAAGGCGGCATCATCATAGGCTTCTTAAACACTCTTTGGAGTTTTTTCTTCAACCATCATCTTATTTTTATCATATAGGCCATCTCTCATTATTTGAGAAGAAATTATTTTCCCTTTGGTTTGAAACATCTTCCCAAATAATGGTAAATTATAGACACTTAAATCTGGCCACCAATGACCTTAAATCAAGCTCTTGACCAATTTCCATCAAAATGTACAATTTGGACTAAAAAAACAAAAAAAACATTAAATGAGTTGAAATTGATATATTCAAGTGCTGATTTTGGCTAGAGTGTCAATAAATGGTGAAATTCAATTTATGAATAAACTAACTTTGATCAAATCATTTTGAGTCAAAATGGCATTTTTGCACCTGAGTGCTCTAAATTTCTCTTTTCTACAAATTTTTTTATATATGATAGGTGCATTTGTTATTTTGTGTTGATAACATATTAAATGAGAATATGGTTGCAACACATCTAAAATCGACTTCCAATTCTAGTCTAGTCTAATTTTGAGCCACTAATACAACATTTTGACCAATTTGATTAATTTGTGCACAAATTACCAAGATTTACATCAAAGTTTACTAATCATGTTTAAGGACAATTAAACCAAATCAAGATCTTAAGTTAATTTTCCATGAAAATTTTTGAATAAATATTTTTTAGAAATTTATTGTCATTAACTACATCATCAAATGACAACATCCTATAGGATGGCATCCACGAGCCATAAATGCCACAAATATCTAAGTTAATGTCTTCCATGCCTCACTAATGACCTCCACGCCTAGTTAATGACCTTTTATCCCAAGTATTGATGAGCCTATTTATAAAATTTTAATTACATAATTCAATTAATCCTTAACCACACATCTTTAACTTGATATGGATGATTCAATTTGATTCTAAACCATTCCAAAAATCTATAAATAAGATGCCTTACCTATTGATTTTTAATATTGAATAATTCAAAGTTATAATGAACAAATAATTCCAAAATCCATTACAATTAGTGTTATAATGCCAAATTGTTGAGCCAAGCCAAAAACAAAAATGGTTCTAAGGAGAGATGAATGTAGCCACACTTCAGTGATGAAGAATTCACGAGCACAAACTAAGCAAGCCACTATAACAAGCATTTTAGAGCATCTAAGGAAGGTGAAAGAATGTATTTATTTAATTTTTTAGTTGTGTTTTCCATTTTTGTTTTGTTAACTAATCTCTTCCTTTGAGATAGGATTATGGTGTTAGTTTATTATGTTTTTGAATGATTTGTTTTATTCACTAACACAATACTAATCTCTCCCTTTTACAATGATATGTTCACAATGAGCATGGGTGACATGATGATGCCATGCAAGCAAATAATGATCAATCCAAGGATCTCATAGAACTATAGGAGATAAATTTTTCAATAGGCAAACCCAAGGGAATTATATGGCATGAAGCTAGTTATTTGAGCACATAGCTACCACTAAAACACTATTAAAACCTACAAAAATGCCTTAGTAAGGCATGTGGAGCCTAACTAGACCCTATGAGTGATATGATTGACCCAAAATTAATTAAATTATCTCTTATATGAAGATGGTTCAACCCATAATCCACTGGTGAAAAATTTGATTGGATTTTTAACAATGATGGTTCAGATAAGTGTTCTAAAGACATGAGCAAATGGTCTTGGAAAATAAGGGCCTCTCCATTGACCTTGAATATATTAAAGATAAGACAATGTATGTATTAGGTAGCTTGGTCAAGAACCTTACTTCACTCAAATCCTGATGTTTGATAGGATTTGAGCTTACGCTATTTCATGTCATATATTAGTTAACTACATGTTTAGATGAGATTTGAAATTTTTCATGATGTCTGGAGTAAAGATTAGAAATATATTTTTCTCTCTTCCCTACCCTTCCTTTCACTTCTTTTTAACCAATTCACTTTAGATTAAACCTCATTGAGAATATCCATTTTAGTTTAGTTTTAGGCTTATATTTGAGTATAATTCACTTTAATTAGTATATATTTCCATCATATTTTCAAATAATTATATGCCATGGTGGATCCAAACCAACAAACATTATAAATATTATGAAATAGTCAACTCACTCTGCCTCTATTCCATCAATAGATAATAGTATTATCACAACCTGAAACTCATGCACTAAATCCTTTAAATTCTAAAATGTGAAGTGTTTCTTAAACACTCTGAGAACATTTTGATACATATTTATGCATCAAAACCCTATTAAAAATTCATAATGGGGGTCTAAATTTGGATGGCCTTGCTTATCAAATTATATGGCATGTCAAATATCCATTTTTTACACCTGGACTGGGTACCACTTATGGACATGTTAATGACGTCTGACATGATGTTCACTCTAGGGGAGATTATCATCTTAAATTTATTCATAAATTAAAAAATCCTAATTCAACAAGCAATTTTTATATGATGACATACCTACTCCATACAGTAATGGGAATAGTGTATAGGGACCTTAGGTAACTTTAGATCCTAACCATATATTATATAAATAATTGAATTTATGAGTACTATCTATTCACACATATATGCATACCCTAATAATATGATTTAGATTATGAAGGATGTATATCCTTAGGTATGTCATGTCATCCATGAGTCTTCACTACCTAAGATATCTGAGAGCATAAGAAATACACTGTCACCTCTAGGTGACTACTAGCTTTACCTAGAATATACAATTATTATGATTTACAGACATATGTTCAACCCCATACCTCCCCAAATTCATTCTAGATAATCTTTTAGGGTAAAAAATTGCATATCAACTTTGGTGGAATGTGTACAAGGATTTAATTTTAAAAAATCACATTTTATAGATCCCACATGATAATAAGAAGAATGTGTTATACAATAAGGAAGCATTTCATGGATGAGAGAAATAAGAAGAGACATTATTGATTAGCTACCTTTCCACATATATATTGGGACCCTCATGGTTAAATTCAAAAGCATATACAGGGATTTGGTATTCCATACCAACATGTTCCCTATGACCATGAATTTTTGTTTTTAAATGCAAAGGATGATGCCCAAGTCTTAGAAAAGGAACAACTTGTCATCATTAAAGAGGATCATTTGAATATTATCCAAGGAGAACCTTAAAGTTTAGTGTAATATATGCATACAAGGTTTCCAACCCATAAAGGATGGACTACTTTAGACTTATAGGGCAATATACCGCTAGAAAAAATAAAAGAACAAGAGGAGAATTCTCAAGAAGCTCCCTAATTATTAAAATCTATGAAGATAAGGCCTAGGCTAAGTGAAGTTGAGACAATATTAGTTCAAGGGGATCTAATTGGCTGGGACTCCTATGATGCAGAAGGACAACATAACCCATCTATATTTCATGTGTAAGCATCTATAATTATATTTATTATGAAATAATCTATAGACAAAGAGGTTGTTACTACCTCAATTTAGCAAGGGTCCTCTTCAGCTACTAAATCTATAATTTTATATAAGAGGAATCCAAGGGATCCTCCCCTCATAGAGATCCCAACTATTAATCAACCAAAAGTATGCACACTTTAAATTCAGAAATAAACTATGGTAGAAAAAGAAATAGATGAAGAGGAAGAATTAGAATTAATTAAGGCACTAAGACTTAAAGTTAATAAAGGGAAGTCACCATTGAAATATGATAAATTAGGTAAGAAGGCATAATATTTAGTCCTTTCTTCCTAAGTTTCCTCTTTTTTTCCCACTTTTGGTTTAGTTCACATCAATGTTGTCTTGAAAACACCTTTGCTCACTCTAAAAGTGAAGGATGTTTCTTCTAACACTATTGTTTCAATTTCCCCCACAATGCCATCCATGTCCATTATTGCCACCACTATTGATATTCCCTCTGTGATTGCTACAGTATAAACTATGATAAAAAAAGGGCCTCTAAAAATATTGAAATAGCATTGGCTAGTTCCCAACTCCATGTCTCTTCCACACATCTCAATCTGCTAATGCCTTCTACCATCTCTTCCCAAGATACTACTATCATATCCTCAAGGAAGGCCAAAAGGGTAAACAAGTATATATAATCCATTCATTCCCTCAATATGGAGGAGTGAATTGGTCTCAAATCATATGTCCCTCCTTTCCTGACTTATTACCCAAAAGATATTTAGAACAACTAATAGAAAATCAATTGATAGATGATACAATTGACGATACATAGTCAATAAACCTAGCCCAACTAGTTATCCCACCATGGGTAGTTGATCTTAGATTGAAGGCTTCCCAAAATCCTAATTTCAAAATTATAGAATTACCATCAATAACATCCCTATTTTATAAGCCCTATGGAATCATCTAAAGGGTTATAAAAATGAAATTGGAGGATGAATCTATGAGGGAGATCATTCTTAAAGAAAGACAAGAGGTATTTACCTTATATAATGAAAAACTATATAGTTAGGGTAGTCCGCATATATAGAGGACTTCAATTCCCTTACTAAAACTCACAAGGATGATATGGTAGCATTACATGAGGGGATAGAGATGTCCAGGAAATATCTTGAGAAAAAATTAGATCAAATAAAGGATCAATAACAAATAGTTCATATCCTTGAAGAGATTGAGACTGAAGTCCAACATGATACATCAAAGTGTTACAATGCTCTAGAGGCCATTGAGGTAATGATGGTAGAATTTTATCCCCATATTAAATCAACTCAAAAATTATTTAAATATTTGAATTAGGATGAAAATAGTTTGAAATTATTGATTTTTTACACTACCAATAAGGCAAATAGCCATAAGGACTTAATGCCACCATTGGAGGTATCAAACCCCCTTAATTAGGTGGTGATTATAATTTAGGAAGCCAAGGAATGGATTACAATAGCTAGGATAATAATGCCAAAATATCAAGAACATGAAATGCTTACCTTTCATATCTTAGATGAATTGAAATTATCAAAGGCAAGGGATACTACTAGCAAGTTTATCAATAGAATCAATTTTTATCAATTCCTTTAAGAATAATCTAAGAATTTCAAGGAGAGCCTAAAGGGATTGGGACTTGAAGATATTGAAGATGAGTTATGTTTTTCAATAAATAAGATGGTATAAGTAGAGATATTTAAGATAAACTTTAAAAAATACAAAGGACAAGCGTGCAAAACTCTTTGAGTAGGTTAATATGGTACATAAACCCTCATTACTCAACTCATATATCATCAGGAAGCATCATGATGTGTGACATAAATGTTATCTTATGTTTGATATGAAAAACAAGATTGATGCTTCAACTTCTAGTTTAGTGTCAACATCAACAACAGTGACTCCCATAAAAGTTAACACATCCAAGGAAACATCCACCCAACCTCAGTTAAAAGGCAAGTTTTGTGAATATCAATATAGTTGCAACAATTTTCTACTAATAGTATACTTATGTTAGAACTTAATGAAAAATTTTCTTGAATTATCTGAATCATGCACACTTTACATTGTATTATAAATGCCAACTTTATTTTGGATAAATGTAAGTTAATTGTATGTATACATTACATATAGTTTTAAAGGTAGAATTGGAACTAAGGTTCAAATTACACCATGTAATCACAAATTTGCATGTAATTTGAGGATGAATTAATCCTTACCCAAGTCTATTTAACCATATGTAACCCTCATTTTAAAGGATGGTAAAATTCAATACATAAGCAAAATAAATATTTGATTTTCACTCATGTGTTGGTGTATTTTCTCTCCAAATTTGGTGTAATTATGTTCTATATTTTTTATTGATTGTTTGATTCACTAATTATTAGTATGCAACATATATGAAGAGTTATTATTTTTATGAATAATATTATAATTTAAGATGTGCAATAACTTTTGAATAATCATCAATTATATTGATTATTTACAAGTAAGTTGAGTATCTCATAATTCTAAGTGTGTAGAGGTGTTTTCAATGATATTGTCTTCTATGTATGGGCCACATTTATCCTAGATAACTTTATGGTCCAAGTCATAATCTCCTAAGTAATGGTGTACAACATTTACTCTAAAAGGAATAAAATTTGGCCTAAACCTCTGAGTTTCCTGTATTAAGCTATCCGAAACTATTGTACCATATTGTCTATGTGTGTAACATCTGCTAGAAATAAATGTTGGTTCTAAATCACTTGTCTATGAAGAAACCAACCTAAGAAGTATTTCCTTAAGTCACAGAGTCCATTTTTGCTTTATCGTTCCCTCCATTTTTTTAGTTTATTTATGAGATCTTCCCATTCTAGATTAGAATCCACGTAGCCACTAAATCATCTAGTTTTAAATTTATTTTAGTAACCATTCATCCATACATAGTCCTATTTAACAACCTACATTGTCTACCTATTATTCCATCATCTAATTGTTAAAACCACATATGTACAACTCATGCCCTAGAGTGGAGTTTACCTCTACTAAGATCTTGAAATATTAGAGGCTACCTTGTTATGAATTGGGGTGTATAAAAACCACATCAACACTCTTTATACTATTTTTCAAGTAATACTCAGTAATTTAAAATATAACCTACTGTTGGTTTAGCCTTATTTTCATGTAAAGGAATCTATACATTCTAAAATTTATAGATGCATCATTTATTACATGATACATAGGAGCATATAATTATAGTTGATTATGCACCTTTTGATATTATAAAATGACACAATCATGATTCGATAAGGTCTATATAATACCACCTAAATAAATAATTCCAATGGAAAAAATGCATACTTATAAAGTGGGTTAATGAATTAATATAAATTATCTCTCATGATGTTCTCAAATTCCTAATCAAATAGATGATCTTATCATGGAATATATGCCAAAAGTGTAAATTATTAAGAAAATATCAGAGACTATGAAGGAAGGTATGATAAAACTATAAATTCATAAGAAAATAGAGGAACCTATCAAAAAAGAGGTGAAACAGAAACCAATTTCCATATTTACATTAGAGCCTATTCAGGGACTACCATTATTGGTTAACTTAAAAAATTATTATCTAATTAAAGATTACCGTAGTAGTGATGATGAAGATATAAAAGAATGAATAAATTAACTATGGAAGCTAAATTTAAATCCCATTAATTAATATGAGAACTTATATCATTATTTATTTACATATGTTTGAGTGCACGAATATAGATATATATCTTATCTACAGGTAAGGAAAAACACCCATTTCCAATCAAGTAGATCTACAAAATGCCTTAAATAATTGTAACAATATTTCACAATTAGTTAACTCCAACACTTATAATATAATTATCATATATCCTAAAGGTAAAATTAAAAGTGAATAATCAAATACTCACATATAGATACATTCATAGATACAATTACCAAAGTAAAACCAACGTAATTTTAAAAGAGGATTTCTACATAAAATTGTTTCCAAGTGTAGTCATCTAAAATGTCATTTTAGTGAAATGAGTGTTACTTTATATAACGTTATCCTTATTTTATCCTTATATATATCTTACGGACTAAATTGATCACTTTAAAGCTTTTGTGTGAGTCTGACCCATTCTTAGAAATACCAAAAATAACATTGGGCCTTCACTTAGGCACCCATGACCATTTTTCCTTATTCATGCTATATATACTTTAGTGTGACCCTTTATACTATATCACACTATGATATTATCAAAGGGGAAACATTAATGTCTACTTTATATTTTCACCCCAAATAG
Source organism: Torreya grandis (assembly GCA_037957365.1). Lineage (NCBI taxonomy): Eukaryota > Viridiplantae > Streptophyta > Pinopsida > Cupressales > Taxaceae > Torreya > Torreya grandis. Next base: position 79,136 of record JARHVA010002176.1, on the reverse strand, counting down.
ATATACTTCCATTTCCCAAGGCACCCTAGGGTTGGCCTAGACCTATTTCATGTATTAACATGTACCATATTTCCATATATGGACCACTTTAATTCATTTATCCCCTAGATGGAAATCATATGCAAATAATCACAAAAAAATCATAAAAATTTGTAAATATAAATTTCATTGATCCCTATTATGCCCTACTTATGCATACAATAATATATAGTATCCTAGAGCTTAGATTACTCAAATTTATAGTCGTAAGTAACACTCAAAGTACTCAAACTAACACTCATACTAGCATTCACTTGTAATTGTACCAACACTTAGATTTAGATAACTACATCAAGATTGATCCCCTTTCAAGGTATTGGTATGTAGGCAAAACTCAATACATGGGATGTTGTATATCCTACCTTGATAATTTCACTCTTTTTCTAATTGTACTCCTCAAATACCCTAACAACCATGGAGGCTTAGGTTCTCACATTAAAATTAATCAAAATTTGGAACATACAAGGATGCAAAATTTGATCATATAGACATAGGTTTCTCAAAACCAAGTGAAACTCCAGCTAGGAGTTCACTATCTTTACTAAATAGGGACATTAGTGTGGCACAAAGGACACTATCATAGTAAATTATTGACCAAGGGATGACACTACTATCTAGGAGGGTTTTTGATTCATGTTTCCTATTGGTGACAACTTACACTATCCCTACACTAGTTTTTATCCCTCAACTTGTTCATCTTAGTAAGTTTTCTATTTATGTTTCTCTTTTGTAATTTATTACTATTTATAAAATATTTGAATAAACTAAATATTGTACAAATAAGTGTATTTTTATTATTGCTATATTTATTCCCTGATTTATTATTCCAACACTTTAATAACCTAGGGTTTTACATCTCATGACTCCCACAATAGTTAAATCATTTGGTGAAGTTGACCTACTTCAAACATATTAATTATAAGCCCTAGTGTACCATTATCATTTCCCTTTTTATGTTATATAATTTTCTTAGTTTTTAGATTTTAACCTTTCATTGTGATTGTCATGATGGAATCCATTTTCTAGTTAATTTTCTCTTTTGTAATTTATTACTATTTATAAAATATTCAAATAAAATAATTATTGTACAAATAAGTGGCTTTTGATTATCACTATATTTATTCCCTGATTTATTATTCCAACACTTTAACAACCTAGGGTTTTACATCTCATGACTCCCACAATAGTTAAATCATTTGGTGAAGTTGACCTACTTCAAACATATTAATTATAAGCCCTAGTGTAGCATTATCATTTCCCTTTTTATGTTATATAATTTTCTTAGTTTTTAGATTTTAACCTTTCATTGTGATTGTCATGATGGAATCCATTTTCTAGTTAATTTTCTCTTTTGTAATTTATTACTATTTATAAAATATTCAAATAAAATAATTATTGTACAAATAAGTGGCTTTTGATTATCACTATATTTATTCCTTGATTTATTATTCCAACACTTTAACAACCTAGGGTTTTACATATCATGACTCCCACAATAGTTAAATCATTTGGTGAAGTTGACCTACTTCAAACATATTAATTATAAGCCCTAGTGTAGCATTATCATTTCCCTTTTTATGGTATATAATATTCTTAGTTTTTAGATTTTAACCTTTCATTGTGATTGTCATGATGGAATCCATTTTATAGTTATGTTTCTCTTTTGTAAATTATTACTATTTATAAAATATTAAAATAAACTAATTATTGTACAAATAAGTGGATTTTGATTATCGCTATAGTTATTCCCTAATTTATTATTCCAACATTCTAACAACCTAGGGTTTTATATATCATGACTTCCACAATAGATAAATCATTTGGTGAAGTTGACCTACTTCAAACATATTAATTATAAACCCTAGTATACCATTATCATTTCCCTTTTTATGTTATATAATTTTCTTAGTTTTTATATTTCAACCTTACATTGTGATTGTCATGATGGAATCCATTTTATAGTTAAGTTTCTCTTTTGTAATTTGTTACTAGTTATAAAATATTCAAATAAACTAATTATTGTACAAATAAGTGGCTTTTGATTATTTATATATTTATTCCCTGATTTATTATTCTAACACTTTAACAACCTAGGGTTTTACATCTCATGACTCCAACAATAGTTAAATCATTTGGTGAAGTTGACCTACTTAAAACATATTAATTATAAACCCTAGTGTACCATTATCATTTCCCCTTTTATGTTATATAATTTTACTAGTTTTTATATTTTAACCTTTGATTGTGATTGTCATGATGGAATCCATTTTCTACTTTTTGGTACAAATTTTGGTGGTTTATCTTTCATGATTATTACCTTTCATTTGTATAATGATGCACATGCTTGTTACTCTTGTCCTAGATCAAATTAGAATTTAGTTTACTTCACATATTGGTCCACCTACTCTTGTGTTCCCCTTCCATAGAGAGCATTATTGCATGGAAAATTTATAACTACCTCTAGTTACTACTCGATGACATAGATCTCAGAGTAATCCTTTATTCCTCCTCCACATAGAATAGTTGACTACCTTTGCTCACATATTGCCTCTATTACTCACCCTATGCAAATAGTATATCACATAGTTTTAGTTCTTAATAGATGAAATTAGATGCCTCCTCATCCTATACAAGTGAATTAGAATCCCACCATACCTCATCATTACCAATACAATACAATAAGACATAAGGATTAGCATAGGTAATATGATATTTTGGATTATTTGAGAAATTTACCAACAAAGATTTCTATATTAGAATTTATTTAAAAGGTAACCATATTCAAAAATATTATTTTTTCAAACACTCAATCATACACCTTTACCTTGTGATGTAGATCCAATTTATTATGCGTTTCTCATGAACATTGTTAAGGACATTGATGATATTATATATTTTATCAATGAGGATTTTATATCACAAATAGTTATTGATAAAAATCTACCACTTATTTATTTATGCACAAATTAAAACCACCACCCTTAAATGAGTTTGAATTAGCAATGGTTTAGGTCTTAATATATTCAACCTCAAATTTTTATAGATTATGGGGGTCGATATAACATCCATTCAAAAGACATATAAGTACATTAGAGGTTTTTATGGCATTCCCTAAAAGGCATTGGGTTTTATTACATTGTATATCATGATTCAGCAAAAACACCATATCCACATAGTTATAAGTGATGCTTAATCATTTACATTAAAATTTATTATTTGGGATACCTTGGATACATGCCATGGAGGCCATACCCTTTACCATGAAAAGATGTGTGAAGTTCTTACATGATCAATATTGATACACTTATCTAGATAATAATCAACTGTTTAGATATGTAGAGTAATCAAACATACTACCACTAGTATATATTTAGATGGGACACCTCATATTCTCATAGAGTCCCCACCTCATATCATTCTTATGGAATATATACATACATATGAGATTAGGGAATCTAGCACCATTATTCTCAGACTAGTTCTAGATCCTCTTTTAACATCATTATGTTCACCTATGATTGATAATGGTACTCCCATAAAATAATTACTCCTACATATTTTAAATTTTTCCTTTCAAGGCTAAATACCAACCCCTATAATTAGAAACTTTTCATGTCACTGATAGAAGCCTCTACATGGTGGTCTACTATATGTATGTTGACTAGAAGTAAAGGTTTTAGTCTTTAAATGATTAATTTTTAAACATTACACATTAAAATAACCATAAATAATTCATAATATATCTAAAACCCCTCATGACTATGTCATTACTTTAAGTTAAATGTTCATACTTTGAAAATATCTCCTCATGGAAGTTTAAAGTGTTGTTTTAGCTTTCATGAGTTCCCACATACCAAATATTCCATTATTTTTATTTAAAAATACTTATTTATTTTATTAATATAAATATTGACTCTTAATCCTCATTATTTTTCCATAAATTGGTATTTCAAAGCCTTAAGTTTGGATAAAATCCAAGATAAAGGCCTTTTTCATGTGTTTTCATGCATACATATAGATTTATACAAAATTTTCCATAGAACAAAGATAATGATATTTAACTAGAGTTATAATAGGTTTTATATAAGATATTTAGGGTAAAAATATTTCAAAATGAATCAAAACTGATCCCCAAGAATCACCAAGCTTCTTTGCACCTCAATAGAGCCCTTCAAGTTTGTACATGGTACAACCATGAGAGAGAATTTCAAGATATAGAATTTTGGGTAGAGGAAGGGGTATGAGAGAGATTAAATATTTTTTAATTGGTTTTAATTATATCTCTATATACATCATTAACCATCCCTAATAGTTAGGGCACTCATTATGCCTTCTCAATTCATGCAAGCAACTAGTTTTTTTAATTTTTCTCCTCTCTTGAGCACAGTGATAAAAAAATGAAAGCTTTTTGAGCTTGTTAGGAGTGTGAAATACCTTCCCATGAAATTATTAATATTATTTACACATGTTTGATAGTATAGGGATCTGAAGAAGACATACACTATTAATCTACAATGTGATGACAATTTTGAGAGATTATATAGTTTAGAGGTTAACCCATGGGTTTCAAGACTCTTTATGATATTATTTTCAGGTCTTATTCATTTAATTTGAGATATTTAATGTTTTTAAAATTTAAAAATTTCCATATTTATATACAAATGGATTATGATGCTCTTAAGAGTAAAATACCCAATCTAGCCTTATATGCTTAGAAGCTCTAATCGGGCCTATGTTTTCCATGATTAGAAACAAATGGTGATGAACAAGTAGGGATAATAGAACTCTTCATTTGACCTATATAAATCATCAAAGGATTAAAAAATGAACACTATATGGATCATTCTAGTCAGCACCTTCTTAAAAGCCTTAATAATCAAATTATGATGAGTTTCTTAAGTGAAATGATCACCTACATCAATCAAGGCATCACCTCAAGATGCAAAAGATTTATAATATGCCATGGTGGTCATCCCAATGTAAGTTAAATGATACTAGGGAAGAGCCTAGTGAATAAAACCAATTAAATAAATGAAATTTAGTGTAATATAGTCATTAGAAGTAATAGAAAGAGACAAATAACATGAAAGTTTTCCTTTTTAGCAATTTTTAAGGTAACTTTATGAAAGTTAAGGTAACTTGTGTTTCCTTATTTATTATTCATTAAATTAATATTGTGTAAATATTAATTATCCTTAAATAAACATGGATTAATGAAGATTAAAAGAGTTATTTTCCTATTGTACATCATCGGATCAACTTTCTCAAAGTTGTCAATAGTCTGTATAGGTGCCATATTGTCATCTAGAGATAAACATGCATTAGTAGTCGTAAAATATCATGAAAAAATTTACCAATAAATAAAAAGTAGTCTCTATTCTACAAGATATGAGATTCAATTAAGTAAACAATCTTCAAGGGCAATTTTTCCATAAACCCATTTTTGAAAATCTACTATGACTAACTACCAATAACTTTTGAGTTGTGATTGAAGGCATGATCTATATGACTAATGACAAAATAATCCAACTAATAAATTTTACTAGGGATTAAAAAATTACAACTAATTCACTTCATTCATGGGTCAAGGTTTCATTGGTTACACATTATAAGTTAATGTAAGTGATCTCAAAGTTATTCAAGATATATTTTATTGATTATGAAACTATAGATATAGACTTCTAGGCCAACCACACATTATATCTATAGATAGAAGTAACTAATTATTTAACTTTAGCAGTAGAGGCAATACAAACACCTTTTCAAAGTACTCAATTTATGAAATACACACTAGTGCATACTATTTTCCCCCAAAAATATCATTTATTTTTGGAACAACATTTGAACTATTTTAGTCCTACAGACCAAAATCCTCTCTTCCCCTTTCAAAATTTATTCTGAGCATTCAGGTTCTTCATTTTTTAAATCTTTCTCAAAAATAAATGCACTCTATAGGCTTGAATCTATGGACTCTGTAGGCTTGAATCTAAGGACTCTGTAGGCTTGAATCTACAGACTCTACAGGCACATTTCTATGGACTCTTTCAAAGGACCCAAATCTATGGAATCTGTAGATATGTTTTTATGGACTCAACATGCTTGAAGTTAGCATTTTCAATAGGTTTAAAGGCTTCTATAGGTGAGTTCAATAAAAATAATAAGATTCCAACACTTAGTCATTTTTAGGATTAGTTCAACGCCTTGGTTTAACTAAAAATGTTCACCAGTAAGATTCTAAGCAAGGAATGAACCATTGAACTGTTGAACCTTGAACCGTTTTGGTCTAAGAGGTTCAACAGGTTCAAAGGTTCAACGTCATTAGCAAGAGTTAAGCACTTTGACAAATATTCAATGGGTTCAATGGTTCAACAAGTTCAATGAGTGGTTGGCTCAATGCATTTTGTTTGAGTGATCAAAGGAATTGGCAAAAAACAAAGGAATGAACCATTGAACCATTAAACCTTAAACCAAATTGGTTCAATGGGTTTAATGGGTTTAATTAGTTCAAAGAGATCAAAAGACTTAGACAAAAATATGGCTTCAAATGCAAGATTGAACCATTAAACCGTTGAACCAAAGTTGGTTCAATTAGTAAGGTCAATCGGCAGGTTCAAGGGGCTACCACAAATCCAAAGGAACAAGTGCCCTTATGGAGGGCTGTGAACCAAGCCAAGTGCCCTTGTAGAGGGAAGAGAGAAAAAGTGGACAAAGTGAACTCCTTTAGAAAATTGAACAAGGCAAAAGACAAAGCAAAATCCTTTGAACAAATTGTCCAAAGGAATTCGCCCAAAAGACAAAGCAAAAGCCCAATGGGAAAGATGCAAAGGAAAGGAAGATTTCCTTCAAACATTATATCTAAAGGACATAAAGGATAAAGGCCATTGAGAGAAAGAAGCCCAAAAGCCACTATGTGTCCATTATAAAGTAGAGTTGAATATGTCATGTGTCTTGTTATGACTCAGTGGAGTGTGATAAGTGTTTGCATCTGTGTTCCCCTTTTGAAGTTGCTCAAGTAAGACGTGTCATGGATCCCATTTTTCATGAGTTTCTAATGATTTTTATAATAGTGGAACTTTCCTCTAATAAAAGACACAAAAAGGACCCCCTAAAGACTTATAAAAGAATGGTTATAAAGGACAAAGAAGCAACATGGATGATTTCAAAGGCAAGCTCAATTAAAGTGATGGTTCAACCAAGGGGCGAACAAGTGATTAAACCAAGAAGTGATAGAACAAAGGAGACAAAATGAACCAATGAACTGGTGAACTTTTAGTGGTTCAATAGGTTCAAGGTTTAACCTAAATTGAGAAATCAACTAAAAAGGGAGCCCGAAGACTCAAAGAGAGAAGATCGATGCAAAGGACAAGAAATGTCTTCGAAAGAGTTATTTCCAATAGGTGGAAGAGTGGATCGAGTAGACTTATAAGCACACCAAACCAAGGATGTGGCCTATTTTCTTTCATGAAGTAAAGACAAATATGAAAAGGACCAGAGAGTCCATATTAAGGAGGAGACATATCAGATGAAGGGACATGCCATAGTTATGGCAATGCATTATTCTCAGCATGGTCTCTCTAGATAAAACTGGAGATGCATTGAATACATTGACTGGAGCATGGGCCATCCCATGAAAAAAAACACCAATCCTCTCATAGTTGTATAAGATTGTAATATCTCTCATTTGTAAAGGAGATCTTCCCCTTACTAGAAGTGAAACTCTGACCAAATTGAAAGGCATTACTGAGACTTTGAGCTCAGATTGTAGTTCATATTTCTTTGATTGAATGAGAAAGCAAGTTAATTGAAGACTTTGTGTTGTGATAGCCTATGTTACTTTAGGAGATTGTTGTTATGTCTATCTTCTGAAAGCATTCTTGTTTATTTGATTTAACAAGCAAAACTAGTGGAGCCGATAAGGAAGGTTTCTTGAAGCCAACTACTTTCAGACTTTCCACTATCATAGTTATCTTCAGTGTGTGTTTTTCTTTTTCATTTCTATGTAAAAGACCTTGGGATGACTTTGTGCCCCCATTGTTCTTCATATCTCACTCTTTGGGCTATTGAGGTTTAAACTTTGCATTCTATTTCATCCTATTGTTATTGTGCCCTTTTGTTACTAGTTTCTTATCTTACTTGAAAGAACTCCTGCTAGTTCCTGTAAGAAAAATTCTAAAAGAAGAGAAGAGCCTTCAGTGTTTCCACCAAGATTTTCTCCTCTATTTGTTAGCATCATCTCTAAAAGAAGAGAGATGGATGGTTTATCCCACCCCTGTGTCTTACTTTAAGGTTATTTATATAGTATATAACCTCTGCATATTTAATAGGGAACCTCACCTTGATGAGAGGAGAGATTTTTCCCATGTTGATGTAGTAAACCTTCACACCTAGATGACCCATCTCCCTATGCTACGGTGATAGGAACTATTTTGGTCACTAGTTAGCTGGCTAACAAAATATTCACAAAACAATTTTTGGCAACTCCACTAGGGATAGTAATTTTTTGTAATTTAAAACCTCAAGTTATAGATTGAAACACCACTTGTGTCTTACCCATTATCATTATAACCTTATCCATGCATTCCATTATGAAATAATGTACTACTCCAGTGCTTTCCCATTGTTAATTATTCCTCCCCAGCCTCGTGCAATAGTTTTTGGTGACTCCGCTAGGGATGAATATGCATTCTAAAGCCTCAAGTTTCAAATTGAAGTAGTTCCTTCCCTTATCCATTATATAGACTCTGGAGACTCTGTTCCATGTTTTACCCATTATCATTATAGCCTTACCATTTTTCTCCACCTCTGTTATTTTATCTGGTCTACAAAACTAGAGCTACTGGGAAAGAGTGCTCAGTTTGAAGCCTCAAGCCTCAAGCTGAAGCTGAGCCAGTCCTTTTCCATTTTTTTCTACAATCTAGCCACTCCATCCAAATTTATTATCTCTATTTTTCTTAATTAAATCATGGCAGTTTGAGGCCCTTGGGGTAACTCTTTTAGCCCACTCAACTTGACTCCACCTATGCATGAACTCCCACATAGTTCAAGAAAGAATTTCCCCAAATTATTTGGTGATGGGATAGTTCAACATGATGAACACACTACAACCTTCAGCATAGATTGTGGTGTTATAAGGGTGGAATTTGAAGACATGGTAGTCAGGCTATTTTTGGAGACACTACAAGGTGCTATTAAAAACTAGTTCTACCATCTGCAAGCTAGATCAGTGACTGACTGGGATACACTCAAATCCAAGTTTGAAGATAGGTTAAAGCCTACAAAGGATGCACATGCTTTGCTAGCCCAACTCACTCAAATTAAGAAGGAACCTCATGAGCCTATGAGGGATTTTATTGCTAGGTTTAACAAGCTGAGGCATAAGATTCCCATGGTCACCCAGCTGATACCTCATGATCTCAAATGCTTCTTCATCAACTCACAGCTACCTGAAGTGAGTTTTCTATTGAGATGGGCTAAACACATAGACCTTGAGGCTACTCAAGACCTGGCTATTGAGGTAGAAGATGACCTTACCTTGGTAGGAAATATAAGGAGAGATCCTAACAAATGTAAACCCTCTTCATCTTTTGAATACTCACCCATAGCCACCATTGACCCAATGGTACAAAAGCTAGAAAATGAATTGCTAGCCTTGAAAAGGAAAATGGCACAAGGTATGTCTTCTTCTCCTATATATAAAGATATACAAATGAGGAAAACCAATTCATCTTCCTAATCAGCCATATCAAGGCAACACTGCCAAAAGTCAAGGGAAACCAATTCATCTTCCTCCCCCATAAAGGAACCTTGCCCTTGAAGCACCTCCAACCAACTCAGTAGTTGGATATCTAGAAATAGAACATGTTTCCTATTTCCAACTTGAATTTGAGCAAGAAAATGGCATTGATCTCTTTAGGCAGGATCTAGAAGAATTAGCTAGTGACTCCTACATTAGTTTCATCAATTTCTAGGATGAACCCAGAAGTGAAGGTGAAGCAGTCGAAGGACCATATGCATTATTCACCAAGTTTGAGAATTAGCCAGACCAGTAAGCTAACAAAGAGAAGATAGAGGAGTGACCCCAACTAGTAATTTCAATTGTTGAGCAAAGAACCCCTCTTCCTTTCTAGTCAAAGGACCCAGTGATTGCCAAAGAAGTAATTACATCGAACATCTCTGCACCTTCTACTTCATATTTGTAGATCAGTCATCCCCCTCTCAAAAACCAAAAGGATGAACTCCCATCCTCTCTTCCAAGTCCATCTCAGTCATTTTCCATGATTGATCATGTCAAGAAATCTAAAATTCAAATGACTGAGTTTGAATCCCTACAAGCCAACCCTGAGCAATTAAACATTGGTGGAGAACCAGGTGCGGACCTATCTGAGGCAAAGGTTGTGGTTACCCAAATGTTAGCCCCTGCTACTCAAATTCTATTTGAGCCTTTAGTTAGGGGTATTTACTTCTTGACCACAAAGGATGCTCATGTCTCAGTTAATGAAAGTCTTGTAGCTGGAAATCCAGGATTTCATCCAAATAAGGCATCAAAAAAATTGTTAGGGCATAGTACAAACCAAGAAGGATCTTCCATCCCCCATGGAGAGAGATCTGATAAAAGATCAGCTTCTGATGATGCTTGGATCTGGGAATCTAATGGCATCAATTCTTCAACATCAGGATGTAGATCTTTGTTACTTAGATTGAAAATTGCTCAAGGTGAAGAGGTCAAACTCCTTCACACCAAAGGAGATGCTGAGCTGATGGTTTGTCAGGAGTTTGATGCTGATAATCAAAGCATGTGCTAGACTGAACTAGTAGAACAACAAGTTATGATGGTAGACCATACTACTATATTTCAAAGTCAACAAAAGGAACTCACGCTTAAGAGAGCAAGGAGTTATGGTTTTTAGTTTGAAGACCACATCTTGCCATGGGGAAAGAAAAAGAAAGAGTAAAGAGGAAGACACAAAAAATTGGTTTCTTGGTGGAGAGTTTCATTCACCCGTCACCATTTATAGGGGAAAAATGGTTTCCTACTAGTTTATTAGGATGGCACACCATTTTCACTATCTTGTAGTGGGTATCATCTAAACTACTTCAAATCTTGAGGCATTAGATAAGATCGTCTGTACATATGTATATTTGTATAGTCTTTAGTTCTATTTTTTGATTTTCATTTTCATTTTTGGAGCCTTTCTTTTTGGGTAGCATGACTCCGTAGCCCAATGGCACACTTCAAGGAAATGGAGATTCTGGTTTCTACTCCCTTAGCTATTCTAAGTTTCCAACTCAAGGAAGTTCCCCAACTGGAGCCAGTTGTTGTACCCCAAAAATATCACTCATTTTTGGGACAATATTTGAACTAATTTGGTCCTATAGACCAAAATATTCTCTTCACCTTTCAAAAATTGTTCTGAGCATTCAGGTTCTTCATTTTTCAAAGCTTTCTCAAAAACATATAGACTATATAGGCTTGAATCTATGGACTTTCTAGGCTTGAATCTATGGACTCTGTAGGCTTGAATCTATGGACTCTGCAGGCACATTTCTATGGACTCATTCAAGGGACTCAGATCTAAAGACTCTATAGATATGTTTCTACAGACTCAACTCTAATATAATTTAAATCATGTTAAAAGGAATGAAGGAATACTAATAATCATTTGAGTAATCCTAAAATCATGAAAACATAGTCAAAAGAAGCTACACTCTATTTTCCTTAAAGAAGTCTCTTTTACAATGTAAGTCAAAGTGGATTATTGGTATTTTAAGGGAAGGTAGTTTTATTATTATTATTAAACCAATGTCATAAAACCTATAGATAAATAATACACATTTTTAAAATAATGAAGAGGTCAAAACATAGCTGGTGTAGTTGAAAAACCAAAAAAATTACAAACATAATAATTGGCTAGTAGATATTTTTGAGAGATTTTAAGGTTTTGGAACATCTAGAGATGGATTTAATATATAGAATTTGATAAAATTAGTCAATATAAGTGTAAAAATTTACCCATGTAATTATATATTTCATATAATTAGTGGAATTAGGCACTATTTTGTCATAAACCACATATACTCTGCTAGCAGTCATAAAAGAGCTTGATGCACATTTAGAAACTTTGAGAGAAAGATAGAATGTTTAAATTTATGTAGTGTTTCTAAGAAAATTTTAATTTATTTTAAGTGTCTTAATATTTTATTTTTGTTTTAAAAAAGTCAAATTTTATTTTAAAAGTCTTAAGGGCTAGTTAAATAAATGATAGCTATGATAGGTCTTTAAACTAGTTTGAGGACATCCATGTGTTTTGAATAGTATTTACAGACATTAGGCACATAATTAAAAGTTAATAATGGTATGATAGGATAATAAAACATATTTTAAGGAGAGGTAATCTCAGGTTAAATAAGGAAGAGCACCAAACATAACCATGAGGGTTACACAGGCTTAATTACTAAAAAACCCTAAGGTAGAAAGATAAGGAGTTATCAGTAGTTTGAGAATTTGAAGATGATAATAGAGGTAGATTTTGAGAGAAGATATAAGTGAGGGTTTTAATGAACATTTTTCATACCAAAATCATATATATGTCACTCAGACCTCCAACACTCAGATTAGGCGTAGAAACTAATTTTTAGGCCTAGAAAGCCTATATCACCTTGAAACACTTTCAAAGATAAATAATAAATATTAATTATTGATAAGGTGTAAGGGTATTTTTTAGGTCCCATGAATGTGATTTCATGTAGATAAATAAAATGGAACTTTTAATTTTTGTTCTAAGAGCCAATTCAAACTATTCATCTTAGACATTCAATTCAAGTTGCCTATTCAAGAGCTCACATATTTCATCCCAAGAGGACTTGGTAAAAATTATTTTATCAAGATTTGTGAACCCCAACACAATTTAAATACATGAATTATTGATATTCATTAATGGGTTAAGTTTTATGAACCATCACTAAGATGATAAGTAGGTTTAGAATGCATGCAAAACACTATAAGAAAACTTATATATGTATGTATCTTTGCACACCTTTTGCATAGGAACCTAAGATTATCAAGAAATTTTAAGGGGTATATGGACTAAATATACATTGTAATAAGTTATGTTTTTGAGGTCTTTAGTTTATGAACCATTGTTAAGAAGGTTCACCTCCAAAACCCTCACTAAACACTCCTATATACCAATTTTAATAAAAGTGAAGTTTATTGCATAAAAACATCAATGAATCATCCTAAAAAATCTTTAATAATTAATTAAACTTATAGAGGTTCTTGGACATGGTACCATGTTGTACAAAACTATACATACCTATCAAAAAGTAATGTTTTTTAGGGAAAAATGTATAAATAGATGTAAAATGTAGTTTAAGATGATTCCAATCATTAGATAATGAATTTTTTAACTTTTTTTACCTTATCTAGCCATAAAATTCTCAAACAATGCCTATAAATTTATTTTTTACTCTCTTCTAGTCAGCCAGTCTACAAGATTGAATGAGAAGGTGACCTAGTAACCAAATTTGATAAGTTTGTAAGTGCTTCTTACCCAAAATGACCTATGTTATGATATGGGATGTTTATTTAGGCATAAAAATAAATATTTCATAGTTTTATAAGGTCTCATGTAGGATTTTCATGGTAATCAAGTTTTAAGAGTTAGGCTATTAGGCTTAATTGGCCTAGTAGACCTATTTGGTAAATCAAGTAAAGTGAAGAATGGCATAGAAAATTAATGAAATGATTTCATGTAGAGTATATCCATGCCACATAGTTATATTAAGTGGTATTCACATGTATAAATAGTATCTAGGTGTAATTTTAATGCATATTTGGTCTTAACTATCAATCACATGCACAACTAATCATTATCATGAGTTAACTGATTCTAAAGTGACAATCAATTCATGTTACATGGTCTTAAAGAAATAAGGAGTATAGATTAAATTGTTCTTATGTTTAAATAAGGAGAAGTTGATATGATCCTTTGATGTCCCACCACCTTGTTTTTAATGCCAAATAACTCATTCAAGAGTCATGCAAGATAATCAAACATGGATAGATTTTTAGAGTAATACTAGCAACTACTTGTAACTAAAGTTGTAATTGAGTTAATTATTGGATGATATTGTCTTATCATCTATGCCACATTTTCTTCTCTTTTTCTCATATTTTCTATATATTCATGCTTTTATGCCTTGTTTCAATATCCCTCTCTTGGGCATGATGAAACTCTACCAAGATTAAAGTTTGTAACCTCTTGAATCAATAAGATGGAATATTAAAATATCTATATGATTAAGTTATAGTGTGTGTATAATTTTTAAAATGTGTAAAACTGGTATGAATATTCCCTTAATATGTCCTTGTCTCACCTATATGATGATTAGTTATAATACTCAGGTTATATGAAGTGTTAAACCTTGATGATCATGCTTGAAGTGTTATCTAGTTGAAAGTATTTCAAGAGAATCTTCTCATCCTTCACCTCAAAATTATATTCATACATCAATAACTTCATGTGAAACTATATTACATAATAAATCCTTAAATATAGTATTTTAGTCTATTTATATTTCATTAATGTTGTTAAGAGTATAAATTTGAGTGGATGATTACATTAGGTGCATCACCATCAGTGGTATAGGTTTTCCCTTTCAATTATCTTTCTAACTCCTTTCACCACCAAAGTAATTAAGGTTTTAGTAAACTAATAAAAGTTGATTTATCAAAGGATCTAGCCTGATAATATATAGGTTTTGTCTAGGATATAGTTATCCCATATCCTATAGACCAATCCAATGTTAGTCCCATTTTTCAGGAGATATGAGTAATCTACCTTATTAGGGAGTAAATTGGGTTGCTAATAGTTTTGGCATGCCCAGTGGACTTATATTTAAGCATTAGATAATTCATTTTGATCCTCAAAAATAAATTCAAGCATTCATCTTCATCATCATTATATAGGTATCAATATCTCTTTATAATTTCTTTGATATTTATATGCTTTATATTGAGTGATGGCTACATATGGGGCAGATTTTTATCATTCACTAAATTATAGACAACCCTATGATCCATCCTCATTCCATTATGATCCCTATCCATCTCATTATGACCCCTATCAGTCCTTCATTCACCTTGATAAATAATATGAGAGGCCTTATCAAGCCTATGATCCATTTCAATATTAAGGATACCAATCTATCCCTCCTTGTGAACCTTATTCACTTCTTTGGAATCATACTTATCAATCCAATCAATCATGGTAATATCATGACATTCCTAATCATCTAAACTAGGTTCCAATATAATCCATACAAATCTTTAAATAAACCTCTTTTGGCTATCAAAAATACATGGTGAGCATTGACACATAAAGAAGCTATGGGTAGGATATCCCTAGGCATGATATTGAGAGTATGAGATCTTTAATTTATCAAGATAAGGAAGAGTGGGTATCTTTAATAAGACAAAGCCATTCAAAATTTAGTTTTGATATGCTTGACATAGGTGGTCTAATTGAAAGCATTAAAGAAAAGTTAGTAGTCCATGAGAGATACCAGGTTCATCATAACCAGCAGCATATTCCATCTTTAATTTCACATTAGTCCTTCATTGAATTGTCTTTTCCATCTAAATAATGTCAAATAAACGTATATCATAGCCCTCAAAATTACCCACAAGCCAAGCTTTCCTACTTGGAAGTCTATCAAAGAGAGATCTCAAAAGGTACAAGAAGTGTTTTTTAAGGAAGTTGAGTTACATATTTCATAGTAGATAATGCAAGGGCCTTCATATTCTAATTAGTGTGGAGTTATATCTAATGAGATGGTGTTTGATTTTGAGGCTCACCTTTCTAAGAAAATTGAGCTTTCAATCCAACATATACATCAATCAATAACAAATGAAAAAGCAACACAATATCAGCAAAAAGTTACTCCATTCATACCCATGGCTTCAAAAAGTGTAAAATAAGAAGTCCCTAAACCCAAGTTTATGAATTGTAAACAACTGTAATAGTTAATGGAAAGATTAGAGAAGTCAAGTAAAATATAAGATGTTAAAATGGAAAGAAAGCATGAGATCATTCAACCTCCTCTCTTATCTCCTCAAAATTCCAAGGCCTTCCCCTCATGGAATTATATTAAAAAAACTTTTAGATGAGATATGGAGTGATGATTGTCAAATTTAAGCATCCCCATGAGTAGAATCAAACATCTATGGCAAGGATTTTTCTCATCTTCTTGACTATTTTCAAGGATCCACACTACCAATTATTGAGGAGCCTCTCCTTTATGAGTTAAATGATTAATATTTAGTTGAGGTGATAGAAGATGAGAGTGACTTGAGTGAACATGAAGGGGACATCACCATTGGGATACCCCTTGGTAAGAATGAGCATGATTCAATCTTTTAAAATGCTAAAGAGGATGTATTTCAAGAGGTTACCAAGATACAAGATGAGATGCATGTACAAGATGAGACACAACAGAAAGAGGTGTAAATTGGGCAAAAAGAATATGGTTTCTATCAACTCATTGGTCACATGATAACTGCCATTCATCTTGATAACTTATATGAACTTGCACTAATGTTAGAGACAAATTCAGACCAGCCAATGAAGATAAAGAACAAGTTGACTTTGAGATCATGCTAAATCAACAAGCAGACGTTGAAGATGAAATAATTTCAAATGCCTAATATGATATAACAAAGAATTATTTCTAGTCTCATGATCATGATCAAGAAAGTGATATTTCAAATTGTGATATGCTTTCTCTAATATATTCTACTATTTAAATTGAAGAAAGTCCAATCATACTTGATCTTGGTGAGAACCAATCAATGTAATTGTTTGATATCATCAATTTAGGTTACTCTTTACATGAAGGTGATCCATTTTAGGTTGAGATAAGTAGTTGCATCAAGGAAAAAGGAATCATCTCTTCAAGAAAACCATTCTAATAAGATCACTTATTTTATCCACTTAGTCTATAATAACTAAAAAGTTATAAAAATATGAAGATGTTGGCCAAGGAGATTCCAATTCAATGGCCATGGAGTTACTATTAGATGAGTAAGGATATGCGAAGGGGAAGGGATATTCAATACTGTAAACTCTAACACATAGTCAATCATTAAGTACAACTCCAAGCTCTCCACGTTAGGCTACTACAAAGAAAACTACAATGATTAGTGCCCTAGATATCTCTATTCAGGTTATATGTCAACTAATTACTCATTATTTAAGTATTTAATATTTTATTATTGCTACAATTGGTGTGGTACATTGTTCACATTCTTTACATTTATTAAGCCAAATAAATAAACCTCATGTAGCTATACTTTTAATTTTGCCTATCACATCCTAGGCTAATAGTATGGGTCCCATCACTATTGCTATGAATACTAGGGTTACATACACATCAATTGCATATTATTTCTAAAACCTAATTATCACCGTAGTGACCTAATCATTCTTTAGTGGAACTAGTCCCCCCAATCCCTTGGGCCATCAAATATGGTACATTTTGAAAACATGATATCCACTCCATTTTTTTCACACAATCCACCCATCACATATCATCTATACATCAATAAATGCTGATTAGTCAAGCTACTCAAACTAATTCACTTACTATTTCAATACATAGAGTAGTAGGGAAGAGTAAATATATAATTGATACATTAGTCCAAAAGTAGGTCAAGGGATGGAGGAAAGCCATACCTTTGTTGCTTAAACTAGGGACACCTTCTCCATAGCCATGTTTCTTCTTGGAAATATCCTTCATCTATTCCTATAAAATAATCTTAACAATAAGAATAATATGTTGCATTAAACATTCCTTCTTGGATAAAAAAATTATAATCTAAAGAAGAAGGAAGGCAAGACCTAGTGATTACTGAGTAACCCATAATAAAATTTCATTTTCATAGACAAACTAATATCTTGAGAAATATTAAAAGGAATATGTTGCTTGTATAAGGGAAATAAGTTTAGTTCAAGTAGAGGGAAGACATATTCTCTCTAAAAAATAGGATAAAGTCAAACCCTTCATACCAAGATAGATATAAAGAAGATCCATGTAGTTTTGTGGATGTTATCAGGGAAATGATAGAGGAAAATTTATAAATCATTGAACAACATATTAAGAGGCCACTAGAGAGGAGAACCATTCAAGATATTTAAAATATTTTAGATAATTTTTAAGGAGGAGAGACGAAGCTATATGACACTATTCATCTAATATGGTTTGCAAATGTGATATCTTAGTTGAAATGGGGGACATCCTTCATTTTTTCAATAAAATAAAGGATATTCATCGAAAATTTTACTTCATAAGAAAAGTAGCTAAAAATAAGGTTGATGCCCATATAAATTTAATAACAATATCTAAGGTTTCATGGGCACATAACTACATTACTTCCAAAAGGTAAAACCCATTTTAATGGGATTAGTAGTCGTAAAATATCATGAAAAAATTTACCAATCAAGAAAAAATAGTCTCTATTCTACAAGATATGAGATTCAATTAAGTAAACAATCATCAAGGGCAATTTTTCCATAAACCCATTTTTGAAAATCTACTATGACTAACTACCAATAACTTTTGAGTTGTGATTGAAGGCTTGATCTATATGACTAAAGACAAAATAATCCAACTAATAAATTTTACTAGGGATTAAAAAATTACAACTAAGTCACTTCATTCATGGGTCAAGGTTTCATTGGTTACACATTATAAGTTAATGTAAGTGATCTCAAAGTTATTCAAGATATATTTTATTGATTATGAAACTATATATATAGACTTCTAGGCCAACCACACATTATATCTCTAGATAGAAGCAACTAATTATTTAACTTTAGCAGTAGAGGCAATAGAAACACCTTTTCAAAGTACTGAGTTTATGAAATACACACTAGTACATACTGTTGTCCCTAAAAAATATCACTCATTTTTGGAACAACATTTGAACTATTTTAGTCCTACAGACCAAAATCCTCTCTTCCCCTTTCAAAAATTGTTCTGAGCATTCAGGTTCTTCATTTTTCAAAGCTTTATCAAAAATATACGGACTCTGTAGGCTTAAATCTATGGACTCTGTAGGCTTGAATCTAAGGACTATGTAGGCTTGAATCCATGGACTCTGTAGGCACATTTCTACAGACTCTTTCAAGGGACTCAAATCTATGGAATCTACAGATATGTTTCTATGGACTCAACATGCTTGAAGTTAGAATTTTCAATAGGTTCAAAGGCTTCTATAGGCGAGTTCAATCAAAAGAAAAAGTTTCCAATGCTTAGTCATTTTTAGGATTAGTTCAACACCTTGGTTTAACTAAAAATGTTAATCAACAAGATTCTAAGCAAGGAATGACCCATTGAACTGTTGAATCTTGAATTGTTTTGGTCTAAGAGGTTCAACGGGTTCAAAGGTTCAACGTCATCGGCAAGAGTTAAGCACTTCGACAAAGGTTCAATGGGTTCAATGGTTCAACAAGTTCAATGAGTGGTTGGATTAATGCATTTTTTTTGAGTGATCAAAGGAATTAACAAAAAATAAAGGAATGAACCATTGAACATTAAACCAAATTGGTTCAACGAGTTCAATGGGTTTAATCAATTCAAAGAGATCAAAAGACTTAGACAAAAAGATGGCTTCAAATGCAAGATTGAACCCTTGAACCCTTGAACCAATGTTGGTTCAATCAGTCGGTTCAATCGATAGGTTCAAGGGGCTGCCACAAATCTAAAGGAACAAGTGCCCTTATGGAGGGCTATGAACCAAGCCAAGTGCCCTTGCAGAGGGCAGTGAGCAAAAATGGACAAAGTTAACTCCTTTAGAAAATTGAACAAGGTAAAAGACAAAGCGATATCCTTCAAACAAATTGTCCGAAGGAATTCGCTCGAAAGACAAAGCAAAAGCCCAATGGGAAAGATGCAAAGGTAAGGAAGATTTCCTTCAAACATTCTATCTGAAGGACATAAAGGATAAATCCCATCAAGAGAAAGAAGCCCTAAAGCCACCATGTGTCCATTATAAATTAGAGTGGAATATGTCATGTGTCTTTTTATGACTTAGTAGAGCATGATAAGTATTTGCATCTGTGTTCCCCTTTTGAAGTTACTCAAGCAAGACATGTCATGGATCCCATTTTTCATGAGTTTCTAATGAGTTTTATAATAGTGGAACTTGCCACTCATTAAATACATAGAAAGGACCCCCCAAAGACTTATAAAAGAAGGGCTATAAAGGACAAAGAAGCAACATGGATGATTCCAAAGGCAAGTTCAATTAAAGCAATGGTTCAACCAAGGGGCGAAGAAGCGATTAAACCAAGAAGTGATAGAACAAAGGAGACAAAATGAACCAATGAACCGATGAACTTTCAGTGGTTCAACAGGTTCAAGGTTCAACCTAAATCAAGTAATCAACTAAAAAGGGAGCCCGAAGACTCAAAGAGAGAAGATCGATGCAAAGGACAAGAAATGTCTTCGAAAGAGTTATTTCTAGTAGGTGGAAGAGTGGATCAAGTATACTTCTGAGCACACCAAAAAAAGGATGTAGCCTATTATCTTCCATGAAGTAAAGACAAATATGGAAAGGAATAGATAGTCCATATTAAGGAGGAGACATATCAAATGAAGGGACATGCCATAGTTATGGCAATGCACTATTCTCAACATAATCTCTCTAGATAAAACTAGAGACACATTAAAGACATTGACTGCAGCATGGGCCATTCCATGGAAAAAAACACCAATACTCTCATAGTTGTAATAAGATTGTAATATCTCTCATTTGTAAAGGAGATCTTCCCCTTATTAGAAGTGAAACTCGGCCCAAATTGAAATGCATTACTGAGACTTTGAGCTCAGATTGTAGTTCATATTTCTTTGATTGAATGAGAAAGCAAGTTACTTGAAGACTTTGTGTTTTGATAGCCTATGTTACTTTAGGATATTGTTGTTATGTATATCTTCTAAAAGCATACTTGTTTATTTGATTTAACAAGTGAAACTAGTGGAGGCGATAAGGAAGGTGTTTTGAAGCCAACTACTTTAAGACTTTACGCTATCATAGTTATCTTCAGTGTGTGTTTTTTCTTTTTTGTTTCTATTTAGAGACTTGGGATGACTTTGTGCCCCCATTGTTCTTCATATCTCACTCTTTGGGCAGTTGAGGTGGAAACTTTGCATTCTATTTCATCCTATTGTTATTGTGCCCTTTTGTTACTAGTTTCTTCTCTTACCTGAAAGAACTCATGTTGTTTCCTGTAAGAACACTTCTAAAAGAAGAGAAGTGCCTTTAGTGTTTCCACCAAGATTTTCTCCTCTATTTGTTAGCATCATCTCTGAAAGAAGAGAGATGGATGGTTTATCCCACCCCTGTGTCTTACTTTTAGCTTATTTATATAGTATATAGCCTCCTCATATTTAATAGGGAACGTCCCCTTGATGAGAGGAGAGATTTGTCCCCTATTGATGTAGTAAACCTTCACTCCTGGATGACCCATCTCCCTATGGTATGGTGATAGGAACTATTTTGGTCACCAGTTAGCTAGCTGAAAAAATATTCACCCAACAATTTTTGGCGACTCCACTAGGGACAGTAATTTTGTGTAATTTAGAACCTCAAGTTTTAGATTGAAACATCACCTGTGTCTTACCCATTATCATTATAACCTTATACATGCATTCCATTATGAAATAATGAACTTATCTAGTGCTTTCCCATTGTTAATTATTCCTCCCCAGCCTCGTGCAATAGTTTTTGGTGACTCTACTAAGGATGAATGTGCAATCTAAAGCCTCATGTTTCAGATTGAAGTAGTTCCTTCCCTTATCCATTATATAGACTTTGGAGACTCTATTCCATGTTTTACCCATTATCATTATAGCCTTACCATTTTTTTCCACCTCCATTATTTTATCTGGTCTACAAAACTAGAGCTACTGGGAAAGAGTGCACAGTTTCAAGCCTCAAGCCTGAAGCTAAAGCTGAGTTAGTCCTTTTCCATTTTTGTTCTACAATCTGGGCACTCCATCCAGATTTATTATCTCTATTTTTCTTAATTAAATCATGGTATTTCAAGGCCCCTAGGGTATCTCTTTTAGCCCACTCAACTTGACTCCACCTATGCATGAACTCCCACATAGTTCAAGAAAGAATTTCCCCAAATTATTTGGTGATGGGATAGTTCACCCTGATGAACACACTACAACCTTTAGCATAGATTGTGGTGCTATAAGGGTGGAATTTGAAGATGTGGTAGTCAGGATTTTTGTGGAGACACTACAAGGTGCTACTATAAACTAGTTCTACCATTTGCAAGCTAGATCAATGACTGATTGGGATACTCTCAAAGCCAAGTTTGAAGCCAGGTTCAAGCATACAAAGGATGCACATAATTTTTTGGCCCAACTCACTCAAATTAAGAACAAACCTCAAGAGCCTATGAGGGATTTTATTGCTTGGTTCAAAAAGCTAAGGCATAGGATTCCCATGGTCACCCAGCTGATACCTTAGAATCTCAAATGCTTCTTCATCAACTCACAGCTACTTGAAGTGAGTTTTCTATAGAGATGGGCTAGACAAATAGACCTTGAGGCTACTGAGGTAGAAGATGACCTTATCTTGGCAGTAAAGATAAGGAGAGATCCTAACAGAGGTAAACCCTCTTCATCTTCTAAATACTCACCCACAGCCACCATTGACCCAATGGTAAAAAAGCTGGCAAATGAATTGCTAGCCTTGAAAAGGCAAATGGCACAAGGTATGTATTTTTCTCCTATATATAAAGATATACCAATGAGGACATTCCCTAATCAGCCATATCAAGGAAACACTACTAGAAGTCAATGGTAACCAAATCATCTTCCTCCCCCACAGAGGAACCTTGCCCTTGAAGCACCTCCAACCAACTCAGTAGTTGGATATCTAGAAATAGAACATGTTTCCTATTTCAAACCTAAGTTTCAGCAAGAAAATGGCATTGATCTCTTCAGGGAGGATCTAGAAGAATTAGCTAGTGACTCCCACATTAGTTTCATCAATTTCTAGGATGAATCTAGAAGTGAAGATGAAGTAGTCGAAGGACCATATTTAATATTCACCAAGTTTGAGAATCAGCTAGCCCAATAGGTTGACAAAGAGAAGATAGAGGAGCGACCCCAAATAGCCATTTCAATTGTTGATCAAAGAACCCCTCTTCCTTTCTAGTCAAAGGACCCAGTGATTGCCAAAAAAGTAAGTACATCAAACATCTCTGCACCTTCTACTTCATATTCATGGATCAGTCATCCCCCTCCAAAAAACCAAAAGGATGAACTCTCATCCTCTCTTCTAAGTCCATCTCAATCATTTGCCATGATTGATCATGTCAAGAAATCCAAAATTCAAATGACTGATTTTGAATCCCTGTAAGCCAACCCTGAGCAATTAAACATTGGTGGAGAACTAGGTGCGGACCTATCTGAGGTAAAGGTTGTGGTTACCCAAATGTTAGCCCCTACTACTCAAATTCTATTTGAGCCTTCAGGTAGGGGTATTTACTTCATGACCATAGAGGATGCTCATGTCTCAGCTGATGAAAGTCCTGTAGCTAGCAATCTAGGATTTCATCTAAATAAGGCATCAAAAAAATTGTTAGGGCATTGTACAAATCAAGAAGGGTCTTCCATCTCCCATGGAGAGAAATCTGATAAAAGATCAGCTTCTAATGATGCTTGGATCTTGGAATCTGATGGCATCAATTCTTCCACATCAAGATGTATATCTTTGTTGCTTAGATTGAAAATTGGTCAAGGTGAAGAGGTCAAACTCCTTCACACCAAAGGAGATGTTGAGCTGATGGTTTGTCAAGAGTTTGATGCTGACAATCAAAGCATGTGCTAAACTAAACTAGTAGAATAACAAGTTATGATGGTGAACCATACTACTATATTTCAAAGTCAACAAAAGAAACTCTTTGCCCAGAGAGCAAGGAGTTATGGTTTTTAGTTTGAAGACCACATCTTGCCATGGGGAAAAAAAAGAAAGAGCAAAGAGGAAGACACAGAAAATTGGTTTCCTGATGGAGAGTTTCATTCGCCCGTCACCATTTCTAGGGACAAAATGGTTTCCTGCTAGTTTATTAGGATGGCACACCATTTTCACTATCTTGTAGTGGGTAGCATCTGAACCACTTTAAATCTTGAGGCATTAGATAAGATCATCTGTACATATGTATATTTGTATAGTGTTTAGTTCTATTTTTTTCTTTTAATTTTCATTTTTGGAGCCTTTATTTTTGGGTAGCATGACTCCATATCCCAATGGCACACTTCAAGGCACTGGAGATTCTAGTTTCTACTCCCCTTATCTATTCTAAGTTTTCAATTAAAGGAAGTTCCCCAACTGGAGCTAGTTGTTGTCCCCCAAAAATATCACTCATTTTTGGGACAATATTTGATCTATTTTGGTCCTATAGACCAAAATCCTCTCTTCCCCTTTCAAAAATTGTTCTAAGCATTCAGGTTCTTAATTTTTGAAATCTTTCTCAAAAATATATAGACTCTATAGGCTTGAATCTATGGACTTTCTAGGCTTGAATCTATGGATTCTGCAGGCTTGAATCTATGGACTTTGCAGGCACATTTCTATGGACTCATTCAAGGCACTAAGATCTACAGACTCTGTAGATATTTTTCTATGAACTCAACCCTACTATAATTTAAATCATGTTAAAAGGATAGAAGGAACACTAATAAGCATTTTAATAATCCTAAAATCATGAAAACATAGTCAAAAGAAGCTACAGTCTATTTTCGTTAAAGAAGTCTCTTTTACAATGTAAGTCAAAGTGGATTATTGGTATTTTAAGGGAAGGTAGTTTTATTATTATGATTACACCAATGTCATAAAACCTATATAGAAATAATACACATTTTTAAAATAATGAAGAGGTCAAAACATAGCTGGTGTAGTTCAAAAACCAAAAAAATTACAAAAATAATCAATGGCTAATAGATATTTTTAAGAGATTTTAAGGTTTTGGAGCATCTACAGATGGATTTAATATATAAAATTTGATAAAAATAGTCATTATAAGTGTAAAAATTTACCCATATAATTATATATTTCATATAATTAGTGGAATTAGTCACTATTTTGTCATAAACCACATATAGTCTGCTAGCAGTCATAGAAGAGCTTGATGCACATTTAGAAACTTTGAGAGAAAGATAGAATGTTTAAATTTATGAGGGGTTTCTAAGAAAATTATATGTTATTTTAAGTGTCTTAACATTCTCTTTTTGTTTAAAATAGTCAAATTTTATTTTAAATGTCTTAAGGGCTAGTTAAATAAATGATAGCTACGATAGGTATTTGCACTAATTTGAGGACATCCATGTGTTTTGAATAGTATTTAGAGACATTAGGCACATAATAAAAAGTTAATAATGGTATTATAGGATAATAAAACATATTTTTATGAGAGGTAATCTCAGGTTAAATAAGAAAGAGCACCAAACCTAGCGATGAGGGTTACATAGGCTTAATTACTAAAAAACCCTAACATAGAAAGATAAGGAGTTATGGGTAGTTTTAGAATTTGAAGATGATAATAGAGATAGAGATTGAGAGAAGATATAAATGAGGGGCTTAATGAAGGTTTTTCATACCAAAGTCATATATATGTCACTCAAACGTCCAACACTCAGATTAGGCGTAGAAACTAATTTTTAGGCCTAGAAAGCCTATATCACCTTGAGACACTTTCAAACATTAATAAGAAAGATTAATTATTGATAAGGTGTAAGGGTATTTTTTAGGTCCCATGAATGTGATTTCATGTAGATAAATAAAATGGAACTTTTAATTTCAGTTCTAAGAGCCAATTCAAACTATTCATCTTAGACAGTCAATTCAAGTTGCTTATTCAAGAGCTCACATATTTCATCCCAAGAGGACTTGGAAAAAGTTATTTTATCAATATTTTTGAACCCTAACACAATTTAAATACATGAAGTATTGATTTTTATTAATGGGTTAAGTTTTATGAACCATCACTAAGAAGATAAGTAGGTTTAAAATGCATGTAAAACACTATAAGAAAACTTATATATGTATGTATCTTTGCACACATTTTGCATAGGAACCTAAGATTATCAAGAAATTTTAAGGGGTATATGGACTAAATATACATGGTAATAAGTTCTATTTTTGAGGTCTTTAGTTTATGAACCATTGTTAAGAAGGTTCACCTCCAAAGCCCTCCCTGAACACTTCTATATACCAATGTTAATAAAAGTGAAGTTTATTGCATAAAAACATCAATGAATCATCCTAAAAACTCTTTAATAATTAAGTAAACTTATAGGGGTTCTTAGACATGGTACCATGTTGTACGAAACTATACAGACCTATCAAAAAGTAATGTTTTTAGGGAAAAATGTATAAATAGATGTAAAAGGTAGTTTAAGATGATTCAAATCATTAAATAATGAATTTTTTAACTTTTTTTTACCTTATCAAGCCATAAAATTCTCAAAAAATGCCTATAAATTTATTTTTTACTCTCTTCTAGTCAGCCAGTCTACAAGATTGAATGAGAAGGTGACCTAGTAACCAAATTTGACAAGTTTGTAGGTGCTTCTTACCCAAAAGGACCTATGTTATGATATGGGATGTTTATTTAGGTATAAAAATAAATATTTCATATGTTTATAATGTCTCATGTATGATTTTCATGGTAATCAAGTATTAAGAGTTAGGCTATTAGACTTAATTGGCCTAGTGGGCCTATTAGGTAAATCAAGTAAAGTGAAGAATGGCATAAAAAATTAATGAAATGATTTCATGTAGAGTATATACATGACACATAATTATATTAAGTGGTATTCACATGTATAAATAGTATTTAGGTGTAATTTTAATGCATATTTGGTCTTAACTATCAATCACATGCACAACTAGTCCTTATCATGAGTTAACTAATTCTAAAGTGACAATCAATTCATGTTACATGGTCTTAAAGAAATAAGGAGTATAAATTAACTTGTTCTTATGTTTAAATAAGGAGAATTTGATATGATCCTTTGGTGTCCCACCACCTTGTTTTTAATGCCAAATAACTCATTCAAGAGTCATGCAAGATAATCAAACATGGATATATTTTTAGAGTAATACTAGCAACTAGTTGTAACTAAAGTTGTAATTGAGTTAATTATTGGATGATATTGTATTATCATCTATGCCACATTTTCTTCTCTTTTTCTCATATTCTCTATATATTCATGATTTTAGGCCTTGTTTCAATATCCCTCTCTTGGGCATGATGAAACTCTACAAAGATTAAACTTTGTAACCTCTTGAATCAATAAAATGGAATATTATAATATCTATATGATTAAGTTATAGTGTGTGTATAATTTCTAAAATGTGTAAAATTGGTATGAATATTCCCTTAACATGTCCTTGTCTCACCTATATGATGATTAGTTATCATATTCAGGTTATATGAAGTGTTAAACCTTGAGGATCATGCTTGAAGTGTTATTTAGTTGAAAGTATTTCAAGAGAAGCCTCTCATCCTTCACCTCAAAATTATATTAATACATCAATAACATCATATGAAACTCTATTACATAATAAATCCTTAGATATAGTATTTTAGTCTATTTATATTTCATTAATGTTGTTAAGAGTATAAATTTGAGTGGATGATTACATTAGGTGCATCACCATCAGTGGTATAGGTTTTCCCTTTCAATTATCTTTCTAACTCCTTTCACCACCAAAGCAAATAAGGTTTTAGTAAACTAATAAAAGTTGGTTTATCAAAGGAGCTAGCCTAATAATATAGAGGTTTGGTCTAGGATATAGGTATCCCATATTCTATATACCAATCCAATGTTAGTCCAAGTTTTAAGGAGATATGAGTAATCTACTTTATTAGGGTGTAAATTGGGTTGCTAATAGTTTTGGCATGCCCAGTGGACTTATATTTAAGCATTAGATAATTCATTTTGATCCTCACAAATAACTTCAAGCATTCATCTTCATCATCATTATATAGGTATCAATATCTCTTGTTTATAATTTCTTTGATATTTATATGCTTTATATTGAGTGATGGCTACATATGGGGAAATTTTTATCATTCACTAAATTATCGAAAACCCTATGATCCATCCTCATTCCATTATGATCCATATCCATCTCATTATGACCCCTATCAGTCCTTCATTCACCTTGATAAATAATATGAGAGAACTTATCAAGCCTATGATCCATTTCAATATCAAGGATACCAATATATCCCTCCTTGTGAACCTTATTCACTTCTTTGGAATCATACTTATCAATCCAATCAATCATGGTAATCTCATGACATTCCTAATCAGCTCAACTAGGTTCCAATATAATCCATACAAAGCTTTAAATAAACCTCTTTTGGCTATCAAAAGTACATGGTGAACATTGACACATAAAAGAGCTATGGGTAGGATATCCCTAGGCATGGTATTGAGAGTATGAGATCTTCAAGTTATCAAGATAAGGAAGAGTGGGTATCTTTCATAAGACAAATCCATTCAAATTTTAGTTTTGATATGCTTGAGATGCTGAGCTGATGGTTTGTCAGGAATATCCAATGTTGAGCATCCATGTTGGTATGAGCTTCCAAAGTTAGTCTCTCAAACTTCTCTCTCCATTTTACATACTCTACTATCTCCTTGAGCCAAGAAATGGAACCTCTATGAATTCACCTACACACCAAAGGCTATATACAGTCTCATATCTCACCATGAAGATTTTTCAATGTTCTTCAATGCTTGTTTGATGATAGAAATGAGAATAAATTTTATAGACTCTGCGTTTCATAAAAAATTAATTCTCAACATTTTGATCCAAACTCAGGGATCCTCATCAGGAGTTTGGATCAAAACATTGAGAATCAATTTTTTATGAAATGTAGATTCAAAAAAATTTATTATTATTTTTCTACATAGTTATTATGTTGTTCAATCAGATAGAAATGAGGCTACACTCTTTTTAGGCATGAGACCTAGACTAAGCCTTATAGACTTAGTCTATGTTTTGCTCCTCACCACCACCTCTGAGTGGTTGGTCATGTTTTTGGGGGATTTTTTAGGTTTGTCTATGCCTAATAACACTATGGAAAATATCATCCATCTTAATTAATACCCCAATTACATCTTTTTATCATATACTCCCCATGTCTATAGTTTTCTTATTTCCTAGAGTACCCTCTAAGATAGAACAAAGGGTATCTCCCCTATATGTCAAGGTAAAAAAATGGTATTGGGATCTCAGTTGGGTTTTTGAGACACTCTTTGATTAATTTTAAAGTTGGGTCACACCCCTAACATCTCCAAGTATTATAGAACTCAAGGCAGACTTATTAAGCATCACTGATTGTGAAGGATTTCTGAGTGTTGCCTGCAAGTGCATCTTGAGGATGGCTTACACGATCTATTTCTTAACTAAGATTATATTATGAGATGGAAATAATCATATTAAATGTGTTCATAATTCTTACAAACTCTCCATCATGCATGTTATCTTCTTGAGTCTATCTTTATATTCAACTAGACTTGATTAATATGTTGTATGCTTATTGTAGGTTTCATGAAAACATCTTTGGCCCAGTTTTCCATTGTCTTGATAATCATGAGGTGATAATTATTATTGTTTAGAGACTTGAAACATATTAATATTTCAAATCTCTTCTATATTATTTAAGGTAAACCTTTAACTTGACATGACTAATCAACAATCAACTGTATATTATGTTCTTGCTCAGAAAAGGTACTTGCCTGTAAGTGTGCACTATAGGATTAGTATTTATTTCATGCTATAATATCATATTTGAATTATTATAGACCATATTATAGTTTCAATTTTTCATACTATGTTTTGAGTGGGATCCACACACTCACTGTCTAGTCCAACTTATATTATCATCCTACAGCCAACTTGTAGGTGGAAGTCTACATCAAATGTTGAATCTCAACCATTTTGATTATCCCCTATAGATCCATGATTTAAAATATATTCAAATTCAGTCCTTCATTCAAAATTTAGGCCTTCATGGCATCTCAATTCATTGAAGAGCTACTTAGACTTACAACACTACAGAGAATACCTGCATTCTACAATGCAAGAATGCATGGAATGGGAGTCATATATCATCATACCCCTTGGAAAAAATAACCATTTATTAATCCAAAACACTACCCTTAAACTTGGATTGCATAAAGGAAATTTTATACCATTTAGCACCTCAAAGAGTTTCATCACGAAAAAGATCAAAATAAGGACTAGGTCTCTATTCAGAGGGATTAAGGTAACTTGTCCATGAATTATTTTTTAACAAATGAATATATATCTCAATTATACCTTTCACTCCATGACCTTATTATTTATTTTTATACAATTATCAATCACTACATACCTTAAGGAAGATATTCTCATGTTCATACACTTCTAGGCACACTTTTAGGTCTCTATCAGTGCCACCTGTAGGTGGACATTTGTAGATAGGATTATAAAAGTATGACATGAGGTGTATTATATGATGAAATGGTTTCAAAATTTATATTAGACATCCATTACTAATGTTATGGATCTCCTTGATGTCTCCAAACTTTGGTGAATCCCATAGACCAGTTTAAGCATTCACCTTACAATCTTACAAACCTTTGTAGATGCATATGAAGGTGTGACACATGACAATGAGAGTGAGATATGGTAGTGTGCATAGTGAATGATATTAAAGATCTTACTATAACTTATAAAATTCTCTAAATGGATCCTCTCCACCTTAATTTGCTTCAAAAAATATCAATTTCCATCACTTCATGTGATTATCTCATATATGGCACCTGTGGGTGCACATTAATGTTGCATACTTGAGTATGTTGGAGAACTAGCTGTCACATGCAAACCCATGTCTTTAGAGTCATTTAAATTGATTTTTATTCTTACAAGGATGTATTAAACACCTTATAATGCCTCATTACCTTTTCATGGATTTTTTAAAAGCTTCATACATGTTGTTTAGTTAATTGTATATGATAATCATGCAAATAATTGACTGTATTTTATGTTTTTTCACTAAAAATCCATGTGAGAACCTTTATAACTGAGATTTAAAGGAAGGGGTTGAAACAAGTCATGTAAAACATGAGATAAAACATATCACCATCCTCTGGAGCCACCACAAAGACATGAAAACTTTGTAAATGGTGAGAACCTATCCACAACATAGTAAGGTGCCCTTACATACAACTTGATATGTTTGACTTATAAAATCAACTCCAAACATGAAAACAAAGATAGAAACCATGAGGGAAAGATTTAAAAGTCCTATTGAATCAATTTTAATAATTGTATTGTATGAACTTGCTCATAAAAGAGAAAAACCTTTAGGGTGTTAGAAATAACATGCAAAAATAGATAGTCAAATTCTAAAGGATGGTTCATAAAGCATAGGAATCCAATCCTTGAAATCCTATTATGAAAATGAATTATACCAAGCTTACTATCTACCATCAAGATAATTTGAACTAGAACATCTTCTACTGACCATACAAGAAGAAACCTATTGACCAATTTTGCATGTCTAGTGGAGTGATAGAGGAACATAATGGGTTTTATCCATTTTTAAGAATTCCAAAACTATTAAAACATTTAAATGAGTTTAAATAAGTTTAATAACCATTACACAAGATTTTCCCATGTACCACTCTCCTCTATAGGCCATACAACTATCAAAACTCCTTTTTCACCTATTTTATTGATTTTAGTTAGGAACCTCCAAGTTTTAGATAGGATTGCCATTCCTAACAAGGAATATAATATATTTTACAATGGGATAGAGTTTATAACACTTGTCTACCTAGGAAAACCTTACCACCTTCATAAATAACTCAAATATGCACTTTAAGTGACATAAAATGACTTAGGAAAGAAAATGACTATGACGAAGGTGATGACACATTAAATGACATCAAATATGACCATTAAACACCCTATATAACCCTAATAGATCCATATATAATTTTTGGACTATAGAGGGTTGACCTATTTTAACTTGTGGTTAAAATAGTCAACATTCTTGGTGATTTCTAGGGGTGGTATGCTTGCTATGCCCAAGACCAGTAGCCTTTTCCTATCCATTTGGATATGGAGTCACCTATTCATAGATATGGCACTAAACCTACCTTTTAAAATAGAAAAACACACAATAAAACAACAATAATAAGGCACAAAACAACACATCACACACTTGTGCTTCATGAGCACTTATGGAACACACATACACAAACCAAACTAACTCAAACAAAAACTAACCTGAAAGAGACACCTCCTCTTGGATCAAAGGGGAATTTTGAAACCTATATTGCTTCATTAAATGAAGGAATGAATGATGCATGTTTCCATTTGATGTTTGGCATTGATGCCTCTATCTTCTTCATAGTGTTTGCCAGCTTCATTAGCATGATGTTCAATGAAAATGAATTAGCTAAAAGCATATCAGATATGGAAATTAAATCCTCTTATATCTCAACATATTAAACTTTCTCATAGGACTCCTCTATTTCAACTTTCAATGGTGGTTCAACAAGGCATACCTTCTTGACTTTTATGTTGTTCTCCATAAGGTTGGGTTTCTCTTCAACTGCAAGTTCCTCAAGCTCAGCAAGGAGCTCTACATAGTCCATCCATTCATGGTCATTATCCTCCATTTAAAACTCTTTCTCTACCCACCCATGTATTTGGTCTTCAACTTGGAAAATCTCTTCAAGCTCTTGAAAACGTTTCACTTGATACTACCAATCATCCTTAGTCTCCTTATCATTTAGAACCACCACCTCTTCAACTTCATCTTCTTGATATATGAGGTCATCAAGATGATCTCATTTATGATCCAATGCATCTTAGGGTGGTTAAAAATTAGACTGAGGTATGGATTACTATTCAAGGACTACATATTCTACCTTGGTCTCATGAGACTCTTCTAGGACTGCAACTTCTTGAGGAATGACTTGAAGTTCACCTTCATTCTTAATAGCACAATCAACTTCATGCTTGAGATGATCATCAAAAAACTCATGATTAGGTGTATACTACTTAGGAGAATAAATTGAATCATTTATCTGCTCAAACTCTTGATTTATGGCATTAAAATTTTACCATAAGTCTTCTCCTTCATGACTATCATGTTAAAGAGATATTTCATCATAAATAATAGATATAAGGTCTTTGTCAAGCACTCCTTCCTTCATGTTTTCACCAAATTATATATGGATAGCTGTAATAGGATCTTCAATGTATTTATATTCATTTAAGAAGGTAAATTTTCACTTGTGTTCACCAAGGGGAGTCCCTATGGTGATTTCCTCTTCATAGTTGTTCATGACATCTTCTTGATCAACTATGACTTGAGCTCTTTCCTTTTCATTTACTTCCCTCAAAATGGGCTCTTTTTAAATAAGGGGTAAGGTGAGAGGTTTATGAATAGGATAATTATTTTTAGGTGGAGAATGAGGTGTGATGGAGGGCTTATGAATAGATTTAGGAAAGAGGACTTCACTAGTAAGCTCATGGGGAAATGATAATTTGCGTTGGTTAGAAGGAAAAACACCTACTTCAACAAAAATTTCACCTTGCCAATAGCCTCCTTGAGGATTTTCAATAAAAGCATTCTCATTCTTAAGCTCTTTGTCTTCCCACATCCGTAGCTTATCTATTAAGCATTGGGAACACTTCTTTGCTAATTTTAGTGCCTCCTTGATCTCCCATTGAGTTCCTTCTAACTCCTCAACCATATCCAACACTTGCATAAAAATTTAGGCAATGAATTTTAATAGTTACATCAGATGATTAGGGAGTTCATCAAATTCATCATCCCATGTTATCATATTATCATCATTAACCAGCAGTTTTAGTATGAGTACCAATAAATATTTGATATAAGATGGGGTTAATAGAAAACGAGGAATGTGATATTGGGAATTATGAAGGGCTTCATATTTATTACTATGAGTTCATATTTTGTCTTGCAGTATCTTAGTGTGAAATCAATGGGATCATCTAATTTTACATTATAAGACTGATAAGAATCCTCTTGAGGTTTATAGGTATCATGTATGGCTGGTAGGGATCATATTGGGATTTCTAAGAAGGCATTTATTGATAGGTCTCTTGGTAGCCGTACATATAATATTATCCAACAACATGATGTCCATGTGGAGAGGGAAGTGAAGGACCATAGGGTTTCCATGGATCATAGGATTGATAGCCATTTTGATAGGACTATTGAAGGGTATAACATGGTTCATAATAAGGCTGATAGGGAGCTTTATAGTAGGGATATTCACCATAGATATTCATATCAACATTGTAGGTCAAAGGGAACATAATAATTGAACAAAACTTTTAATAAAAGATACCTGGGATGCTTACAACCAAAAATTTTCATTTAGAGTCGCTATTGGTGCTATCTTGCTTGCTTCCAAAAGTTGATTAGAAGAAAGACACACCAACAATATTTCCTCTCTCTTGGACCTTGGTCCCACTAGACGTGCTATAAATATTTTCACCATATATTAAATCTTAGAGGAGGTTGTTCAAGTCTCCTCTAGATTTGGGAAACATGGGAATACTTCTAGGTATGTGGGTTTACTTATAGTAGAAGTAGACCTCTAGGTTTAAGGGCTATCTCCCTGAATTTACCATGAAGTGCTTATCACCTACACTAAATATTGATTTTGGGA
Organism: Torreya grandis; assembly: GCA_037957365.1. Classification (NCBI taxonomy): domain Eukaryota; kingdom Viridiplantae; phylum Streptophyta; class Pinopsida; order Cupressales; family Taxaceae; genus Torreya; species Torreya grandis. The sequence goes on along the minus strand of JARHVA010002176.1, from coordinate 44,297 downwards.
AAAGGGATATAAGTTTTAATTAAATTAAACTAATCTAAGGGGGTGATACACTAGAAGGATTTCTACAAGACCATCATAATTCTTTCACTAAAAAACAAGACCTACAAACTAGCTCCAAAGTCTTAAGAGGTTCCAACATAAGTGTTTTAATATAGAGGTGATATGCATGAGACAAAATAAGGTAAGTGAACCAGAGGGTATATTTCACACTCTAAAAATAATTATACACTTTAAAGGAGCCTAACACACTAGCTACACTCTATATGACCTGTTAGAATAAGAAATCTTGCATAAACATGAGAGGATAAGGAGAAGCAAGGATAGAAGATTATCACTTAACATCACTATACATCAATTTACACACTTATAAAAAAATTTGTGAACTCAAAAACATATTTGAATTTATTGTTCAAATATAAAGTACAATATCAATCCAGTAGGGCTTCACCATACATGGAGTGAAATTAATCTACAAGAGCCAAAATGGCTATTACTTATAGAATTTGAGAGATGAGAAAGGAGAATGAAGTCCAAGAGTCACTAAAACATATGTCAAGATGAGAGGAGGAGATACATATTCATGAAAATGGAATATGGAATAGACTATGCAAATTATCATAGGACAAATGTCCTTTAAAGGCATGATACTCCTGAAATGTGGCATAGGACTCTTCATTTGCTTACCTAGAAGCTACCTTCATCATTTGGCCTCATTAGAACCTTAAATAATAGAATAATGATAGATTATATGATTTAAATGAGAGGAAGGGATTATAAACAAGCCCCAACATGCATTGGTTGTGTCCCTAATCACCAAGATTCTTTTGGGTATGAATTATCACTGCCTGCAGTCACAATAACTCCTCTTTCACTCACCCTTCACACTTGACACCAAAGTTGTCTTTAGTTTTCAAATATAATATATAAAAAGGAGTGTATGAAAATTTTAAATAGCCTTCATTCCCTTAGATCCACTAGGTATACCTTAAAAGTCATCCCACTTAGAGTTTTTACCTTCTCACTTGCTTGTTCACTATGCCAGTTTGGACTAGTTGAGATGAAGGTATTTCCATAGGTATTTTTGAAATTTTTTGAAGCATGAAATGAATACTATAAGTTATGATAGGTCCCAATATCTCTCCAAAAATGAATTACACCTCTTGAAAGCCTTTTATACCTTTACAACACATAAAACTATAAAGAAAATCCATTTTCTAGCCTTTCCATATAAGTAGGGTACAACTCAGTATGATGGGGAGGAGCCTTAGAGAGTCCTCTACAAGCTCAAATCAATTTCATTCTAATTATATCATATTTTGATGTTTCTCCTTCTTCATCTTTCCCATAAGTTCACTAGCAAGGGTTTATGAAGGTTTATAGTAGTTTTACCCTTTAAGGATTGTTCATATAGGTCTAACATTAAAACCCTAAACAAATTATGTAAGAAAACTATTCAAGACCTCCTTAAATGTCTCCCAAATTTATAGTCTCCCATGCTAAGAATCCATGTTGGTATGAGCTTCCAAAGTTAGTCTCTCAACCTTCTCTCTCCATTTTGCATACTTGCTACTCCTTGAGCCAAGAAGTGGCTCCTCTATGAGCTCACCTACACACTAAAGGATATATACAGTCTCATATGTACCCATGAAGGTGTTTCAACATTTTTCAATGCTCCTCTAATGATATAAATGAGGCTATACCCCTTTTAGGCATGAGACCTAAACTAAGCCTAATAGGCTCATTCTATGTTTTGATCCTCACCACTACCTCTGAGTGGTTGGTCATGTTTGTGGCGGATTTTTTAGGTTTTTATATGTATACAACCACTATGGAAAATAACATCCATAATAATTAAGACCCCAAGTATATCCTTTCATCATATACTCCCTAAGTCTATAATTTTCCTATTTCCTAAAGTACCCTCTATTTAAGATAGAAAAAGGGTATCTTTCCTATCTATCAAGGAAAAAAATTGGTATTTGGGTTTTTGAGACCCTATATGCCTTATTTCAAAGTTTTTTCACACCCATAGAATCTCCAAGTATCATATAAGTCAAGGTAGACTTATTGAGCATCACTTACTGTGAAGGATTTTTGAGTGTTACCTGAAAGTGCATCTCGAGAATGGATTTCATGCTCTATTTCTTTCCTAAGATTATCTTATGAGATGGACATCATCATACTTAAGGTGTTTATAATTATTAAAATCTCCCCATCATGCATGCTATCTTTTTGAGCCTATCTCTCTATTCAACTAGACTTGTATTGATAGATTGTATGATACTTGTAGGCTTCATAAAAACATCTTTAGCCCAATTTTCCATTATATTGAGAATCATGAGGTGATAATTATTATTTTTTGGAGACTCTAAACATATTCATCTTTGAAACCTCTACTATATTATTCAAGGTAAACCTTCCACTTGATAGGCCTAATTAGCAGTCAACTGTACATTATGTTCTTGCTTAGAAAAGGTACCTGTCTATAGGTGTGCACTGTAAGATTAATATTTGTTTCATGATATAATATCATATTTGAAGTATTCTAAAACATATTATAGTTTCACTTGTTCATAATATGTTTTTATTGGGATCCACACACTCACTATCTAGTCCAACTTATATGATCATCTTACAACCAATTTGTAGGTACCCATTCTTGTGATTAAGGGTGAACCTATAGGTGGAAATCTACATCAAATGTTGAATCTCAACCCTTTTGATTTTAACCTAGGGAGACATAGTTTCAACTATATTCAATAGGATTCCTTCATTCAAATTTTTTGCCTTCATGACATCTCAATTCAGTGAAGAGCTACTTGGATGTACAACACTATAGAGAATACCTACATTTTACAGTACAAGAATGCATGAAATGCGAGTCATATATCATCATACACCTTGGAAAAAACAAACCTTTTTCAAACCAAAAAACTACCCTTGCACCTGGATTGCATAAAGGAAAATTTAGACCAGTTAGCACCTCAAATAATTTCATCATGAAAAAGATCAAAATAACTAGGTCTCTATTTGGAGGGATTAAGGTAACTTGTCCCTGAATTATTTTTGCAAAAAATGCATATATCTCTCAAGTTTTCCTTTCACTCCATAACCTTATTATTGATTATTATGGAATCCTCAATCCTTATAGACCTTAATGAATATCTTTTCATGCTCATACACTTCTAGGCACACTTTTAGGTCTCTGTCAGTGCCACCTGTAGGTGGACATTTGTAGATAAGATTATAAAGGTATGGAATGAGGTGTATTGTATGATAAACTAGTTTCAAAATTGATATTATACTTCCATTATTGATGTTATATAGCTCCTTAATGTCTCAAAAATTTGGTGAAGCTCATAGACCAGTTCAAAAATTCACCTTACAATTATATAGACCTATGTGGATGCATATGAAGGTGTGACACAGGGCAATGAGAATGAGATATGGTAATGTGCATAGTGAATGATCTTATGGTTCCTCATAGAACTTTTAAAATTCTATAAATGTATCCTCTCCACCTTGATTTACTTCAAACAATATCAAATGCCCTTACTTCACATGATTATCTCCTGTATGGCACCTGTGGGTGCACATTAATGTTGTAGACTTGAGTATGTTGGAGAACTAGCTATCACATGCAAACACATGTATTTAGAGTGGTTTAAATTGATTTTTAGTATTAAAATGATGTATTAAACACCTTAAAATTACATATTACCTTTTCATGGATGTTTTAAAAGCTTCATACATGTCATTTAGTTGACTGTATATAATAATCATGCAAAGAAATGACTGCATTCTCTGTTTCTTGACTGCAGCTCCATGTGAGAACCTTTGGAGCTAAGTTGGGAAGGAAGGTGGTGAAACAAGTCATGTAAAACATGAGATACAACATATCACCATCCTATGGATCCACCAAAAGGACATGAAAACTTTTTAAATGGTGAAAACCTATCTGCAACACAACAAGGTGCCCTTACCTACAACTTGAAATGTTTGACTTAAAAAATCAACTCCAAACATGAAACTAAACTTGTAAAACATGAGGGAAATATGTCCATGTTTTTTGAATTCAATTTCAACAATAGGATTATATGGACCTACTCATACAAGAGGAAAACCTGTAGGGTATGGGAAACAACATACAAAAATAAACAATCAACTTATAAATGATGGTTCATAAAGCATAGGAAGCCAAAAATTTAAATCCTACTATGAAAATGAAGTAAACCAAGTGTATTATCTACCGCTAAGAGAATTTGACTTATAACCTCTTCTACTAGCCATACCAAGAAGAAAACTATTGACTAATTTTGCATATCTATTGGAGCAATGGAGGAAAAGAATGGGTTTTAGCCATTTTTGAGCATTTTAAAACTATTCAAGCATTGAAATGAGTTTAAGGAGTTTAATAGCCATTAAAAAGATTTTACCATGGGCCATTCTCCTCTATAGGCTATACAACTATCAAAACTCTTTCTTTTTCACTTATTTTCTTGATTTTAGTTAGGAACCTACAAGTTTCAAATAGGTTTGGAATTAATGACAAGGAATCTAACATATTTTACATTGGGAGAGAGTTTTAAATACTTGTCTACTTAGGAAAACTGTACCACCTTCATAAATAGCTCAAATATGCACTTTAAGTGACATAAAATGACTTAGGAAAGAAAATGACTATGACCAAGGTGATGACACATTAAATGACATCAAATATGACCATGACACACCCTATGGATCCTAATATACCCTTATACAAGTTTTAGACTATATGGGGTTGACCTATTTTGACTTGTGGTCAAAATAGTCAATAATAACCTAAGGGATTTTTTGTAGGACATAAAATTTTCTTCAACAATACTTATAATACATGGGGTGAACCTTCAAAGGTACCTCTCAGGGTTCTTAGGTAGATCATGCATGTCTCCTATAACATTTATTGTAGACCCTACTAACCAAGCCATTGGTGCAACAATGGGTGGGGGTGTATTTTAGGATAGTTGAGAGGATGAATTGGTAGGTGTGGTTAAGGGTCTTGGTCTCCATCTTGTAGTTCATTCTCTCCTAAATATTTTTAATTGGGATACAATTAATCTACCTTTGATTTTTTGAGATCTAGTGATTCACTTAATAGGCTTCAAATTTTGTAAGGTATTAAATATGAATTAGTGATATTCAGACAAATAACCTTTAACTAATAAAACATGAAATACAGATAATCTATAAATTGATGATAGATAATAAATCAAAGTGACACAAAGTATATATAATTTAAAAATAAACATAAAACATGGTCCTCCTTCTAGCTCTAGTTTCTATTGGTGTCAATTTATGACCCCCAATCAGAAACAATTATTAGATTAATTATTTTAATGGGACAAAGGGACATAACAACACACAGGATGAAATGTCCCCTTGTTTTTAAGATTCATCTATATGAATCCAAGGCTCGATAAATTTTAAATAATTTAGTTGGGTGAGCAACGGTAATTAACCATTAAGATTTCAATCTACTCTGTGTTGTTTGATAAATCTTATTGATGTTTGTTTAAGCCCTTTACTTCCTTGTTCATATAAGTATTGCACTATAATACAATGGACATAATATTCATCATCAAAAAGGATAAAAAGAGAGAAAGAATATGGCATCAAAGTAAGTGGTTCCTTTACTAAAATAAGATTGTTAATGTTGAAAATCAAAATCATGTCTGATCACAATTATACCATTATGTACCAAGTCTAGTCATAGTACAAATCAAAGCAACTCAATGGGAAGGATTATGAGGAATTAATTAAACATATTAACCTAAAATTATATTAAATAAAAGTGTATGAAAGGATTTTAGCTACAACACACAATGGCTTAACATAACTTCAAGTTAAACATAATGGAAATGTAAATCCAATAAGTCTAGCTATTACATAATCTAACTACATACTCATTAGGAAAAAAACATTGTAATCTCTTCTTAACATTAATCAATTTTTTTCCATCAATAAATAAAGGACATGACCAAAGAACAACATTAATTTAAAACTAGACTAATATCTATTTTAATGTTATTACAAAACATTTAAGTGTACCCTCCAGGAAGACAATTGCAATCCAAAATGAAACAAGAAAAAGAGAGGATAGAGCCTATCAAAATATCTACAAAGTTTTGGTGCATAATATGCCCCCCCCTAAAAAAGAATGTGGAATGCCTTATATATAAAATATAATGGGACTTGTCTCCAAGTAGTGCAAGGCTCCAATCTTTGGCCATGATTATCATTCTAGGTTGCTGCAACTACAATCCATTAGAATATTCCCTTCACTCTCAAAGGAAATTAAAATTCCATTTTGCCTTTTTTGCATGGTTGTGACACCTATCTAATTGAAATGATCATCCACTTGTCCTTTTAGATCAAATATTTTGAATGATTTTCTATTCGGCCCACTTGTGAGCATATTTATATCTAAAAGCCATCAATTCACTCCATGTACCTCTTTTAACTGGTCAGACTCCTCAAAAGCTAGCTCAATTGATTATTATATTATTTTACTCAATTTGGGATATTGTGACATTTTGATGGGCCATAAAATTTAACCTATGAATTTTATGATGATTTGGTTAGTTGACGTGGTTCAGGTCCTCTTGTCAGCTTTATTGGCCTTGGGATCCTCTCCATTTCACATTCCTTTTCCTTTGCTAGGCTATTAAATTTTTCCATTGGGTCACACTTTGCCACTTCATAATCCATTGGTGCTCCCAAGATTTACCTTTCTATCTACCTCCATAATCACTGCATCCATGTGGATTTTTTTTAGGCCCCTAGGCTCTTCATATTTTGGGCTAATGTTGTAATTGCTTTGAGCTCCCAGACTCCTGAGAGGGTTCCACATGGCCTTTTCTTGGGGACTTAAGGGCACATAGCTTTACCAATGTCAATCAACTTTTGGGCTACTAGGCTAATGCCTTAATTCACCGAAGGTTCCAAAGTTCTAAGGTTTTGAGGTTCTGAGGTGCCAGGTCACTGGAATAGTGCCACATGGTAGGATATTGAGGCCCTAGGGCTTTAAAAGGATTTATTCATTTTTCCAAAAATATTTGATTTTGAATCCATGCATCAATGAGATTTGGATACATGGAAGAATTTTGGGGACTGTAAGAAGTCTTTAAAACTTGTAGAAAAGATAAGGCAATAAAAAAAACTAAGACAAATGAGGTAATTAGTAAGTTAACCCAAAAAGTATGAAAATCCACCAAGGCATAAAATAAAGGCCAGCGTCCAAGCTAGAACACATAATATGATTCATCAATCCATAGTAATGAATTTACATCATTCTCAAAGTTTTAAAACATTATGAATAACCAAGTCTAATATTGATTATCGATCAAGTCTTTATAATGGCAATTAATTAACACTAATTAGTTTTATTTCTGATAAACACACTTAAAAGACACCAAGGGATTAGACAAAATAAGCCAATTCAAATGATTTGGGGGGAAGAATAGAAAACAACAAAGCAAATCAAATGAACAAATAACAAAAAATAAACCTAAACTAAGAAATCATGAAATACTATACAATATATATATGCAACAAACTTCCTGACTCATTCTAAAATGGTGTTGGATAGAATAATTGAGAAGTAATGCTTTAGAAAATGTTTATTGATTGGTAGTTGTAGATCATTACCTTATACATCTTTCAATTTGAAAGCATTCTATCATAGAAATTTTTTAACCTAATAAGGACCGGTCCAAAGAGGACCTAGCTTAGAATATTGACCTTTCTTCTCATGGCATTTGTACCATAATAAAACCAGGTCTAAAATGTGAAATCAATTCACTTGCACTTTTTTATCGAACCATCTCTTCATGGTTTCCTGGTGCTTGCTAAAATTATGCAAGGCTTCATCTCTCATGTCATTCAAATGAATTTGGTCTAATATCATAGACAAACATATCTCATTTGATTCTATGTAGTCATTTATGAATTGATACACGGGTCTTTTGAGTGTCATTGGAAATATTGGTTCCATACTATAAACCAACATGAAAAGGGAACTCTTGATACTTTTATTGTGCCTCATCTAATTCAACCATAAAACATACTTGAGTATAAGATGCCAACTGCATGGGTTATCCTCCAATGTTTTCTTAATGGCATTCAATAGGATCTTATTTGTGGACTCAACCAAACCATTTCCCTGTGGGAAATATTTTGAAGATAACTTTAATACAATTTTGTTTTTATATGCCCACTTAGTCAACTTAGTCGATTGGAAGGCATGCCCATTATCACACACAAGTTCCATAAGGGTGCCAAACCTAGTTGTAAGGTACTCTTCTAGGAATCTAATCAGCTCTTCCATAGTGTTGTTATTAGTTTATCTTGCTTCAACCCATATTTTTTAATAATTAATCACTATGATAATGAATATATGACTGACTAAAGAGTTTGGATTTATGACTAGTGCCTTCCTATATAAATAAATTTGAAGAGAGAGAGAGAGAGAGAGAGAGAGAGAGAGAGAGAGAGAGAGAGAGAGAGAGAGAGAGAGAGAGAGAGAGAGAGAGAGAGATGGGAATAATAAAAAAAGATTGAAAAGTGTCCATGTGAGTTAAAAACATAAAGGGAGTTATGATATAATATAAAAATAATTCCAAGGCCATGTGTCTCACTCCTAGAGAATCTCCAACCTTCCAAGTGGTGTAGGGGTTACAACTTGGCTTGACACCTTGACTAGCTTCTTGAAAACTGCCCTTCTTTGCATGAAAGGAGTGATAAATGGATTTTAAAATCATGAATTATCTATGAAATTATCTCATAAAACTCATTGGACACCTAAAATTATGTAATAAACTCATCTAATTTGACATTCCATCATTCATGTACTTAGGTGTCTTGAAACTCTTCATTTCCCATGCCTAGTTTGGTCCAAGTGGCCCAAAACTCAAGTTCATCTTCTTAAATTCATACTATATCTATTAATGGTAAAATATGTAATTATGCATAAAAAACCATTTTGGTTCCTATAAAAAATCCCAATAATTCATTTTACTCCTTAATCCCTCATTAGGCCTATTTTCCCTATAACCTTAAAAACTTGTAAACCTCATTCCATAGGGAGTTGTACAGATGATAATAATAAAAAATGGAATATTGAAGGACCCATTATGTCATTACATCTCCATGTCAATTTTCATCCTCTGAATTTGAGTGGAAGTCCATCTTTTTTGCCTTTCTCTCTCTTGAATTAGGCCTCAATTAAGCCTCCTTGCCTAAAACCCTATTTTATTGCTCCATACTTCTACCACATGTGTTAAATAACCTAAAACAATTTGATTAAATTTTCATAGGATATAATAAACCTCCATGTCAATTTTTATGTCTTAAGACCCTATGGAAGTGTGCAAACCAAGAAATCGCCTTGTCACTTAGTCTTATTTTGAGACTATTTGAGATTGCCCTGGAAAATGGGATTGGTTTGACCAAATAAAAAATATCCTATGATTTTTTTTTGGATTTAATAGTTATTAAAAATCCAAAATTAGCTCATTTAATTATTGGGAAGTTCTCCCCTTCTCAAAACACCTACAAAAAACCAAAAACACACAAAATAAGGCATTTATGATAGTCTGTATAGGTGACATCAACATAAAATTACATGTGTATAGCCTAATTTGAGACCTCAAAAACATCAAATATTTTTTAGGATAAAAATATGACATTATATGTCCTTCTGTTCTACTTAGTCACTATCAGGGTTTTAAAAAGGTTTAAGACCTGTTTGGGGTCTTAATGATTGTTGATAAATAACAAATCATCAATTGACCTCCTACCACTTGTCAAACCTTATTTAATAACCTCATAAACTATCCATAATGGATAATATTCCAATTCAAAGTGTGAGAGGTGGTGTGAGTATCTGGATTTGCTCCTTGAGTGGCATGCTTAACTCTTTTTGAACTCAAGAGATGTCAAAGAGTTTTGGACCTCAAAACTCATTGTCACTGCTGAGAGAGGTTTATACACATCAAAAATAATATTATATATGATTATAAAATCCTTGTAATTTCTCATCACTCCTATATATATATATATATATATTTAGTATATTGGTCAAGGGTCTTGGGGTTTAGGCCTATCATCTCTTTGTTAGCCCTCAAGGGCACTTGGATTGAAGATTGAAGTTAGGTGCCTCATGAAATTATATTGAAACATTTTACATGATTTTAATTTTAAAAATTTCCCTCCATGGGGTTTGGAATAATTTTTTTATGCTTTTGAGCTCAAATAGACCCCTTAGTCTCATGACTGCCCCTTGCCAATAGAGTGGGCAAAGTTTGAGACAAAATAGTGGGTATGTTTGTTGTTATTATGGACCTAAGGTGACCATGAATTTATTTTTATATTAATTAATATCTTATATACAAATTTTCAATGTGTAATTGTTCCTATAGAAATCTCAAAACACCAATCTCTCTCATGGCTAGATTGTAGGATATGACTGTTTGTGTCCCTAAATCTAGATTGAGTTTTTAACTTATTCACCTTTATAATCAAATCTGATTGGTTAAATGAAGATGTTTATTACAATTTGGAAACCATTATCAAATTAACTTCACCTTTTTAGACCTATTCACAATATTTTACCATTCTTAATCAAGTAAAAACCTCACCTAAGTAGGCGAAACTGTATGTTGTTTTTAACTACGTATGGGATTTAGAACCAAGTTGATCAACTTTATTCATGTTTCATTGGTATCAAAATGACATTATTAAATTTTTTTGTTAGTTTGAGGTAGAACTCACATTACTATATGCATTATGTCTCCTTACTTAGCCCCAAGACTAGCTTATCTTCACTTGCAGCCTGTAGGTCCCCTTCTGATGGTTATCACACTAAAGGAGATGCCGACCTGATGGTTTGTCAGGAGTTTGATGCTGACAATCAATGCATGTACAATAAAATAAATTAACTGAGGTAAATAAATTTTACCCTTGGTAATAAATAACTTACCCTATTAACCCTAGGTAAGCTTAAATATGCATTATTCCAACACCCTCCCTTAAGCGAAACATAGGGAGAATGACAAACAAGGATGGGTCCCGGCTACTAGGCCTGATAAGGTACCCATGTACAAAACAATCAAAATATATGAAAAATAAAGGAAGGAAGGACTTCATGGGAAATCCCCCCCAAGGACAACTTCCTTCACCCCAAGCATCGCTCGCAACTGAAGATAATGAGGAGAAGCCAAACGTTTAGTGAAGATGTCTGCAATCTGCTTAGCTATAGGCACAAACTCCAAAGAAAGAAATCCATCCTGAATAAGATGTCAAATGAAGTGCATGTGAATCTCAATGTGTTTTGTCCACTGATGCTCAATAGGATTGTGTGAAATAGCAATCGCACTTTGGTTATCACACCAAAGAGTAGTAGGACCCTACTGTGTGAATCCAAACTCTCCAAGCAACTATCAAAGCCAAAGTATCTCCTGACTAGCTTTGACAGCACCTCGATACTCAGCCTCAGTAGAGGACAATGCAATAGCAGTCTGCTTTTTGCATGCCCAAGCAACTGGACCTGAACCAAGTGTGAAAGCAAATCCCCAAGTGGACTTGCGAGTGTCAACATCACCAGCCCAATCAGAGTCAGTATCCAACAAGCTGTGTAGAACTCTATGGTGTGTAATGTATACCAAAGTGAGTGGTGCTTCAAATGTAGTGAAAAATATGCTTGGCTGCTTGCCAATGACTCTCATGAGGCTCATATGAGAACTGAGAGACAAGGTTCACAACAAATGTGATGTTGGGATGGGTATGAGTTAGGTATAAAAGACTACCTACAAGTTGCCGATACAAAGTGGAATCAACAAGAGGAGTCATACAAGTGGCAGAAAACACAATACCTGACTGATATGGAGTGGGTGTGGGCTTACAATCAGTCATGCCAAATTGATGAAGAAGATCTGTCGCATACTTCTACTATCCAATAGAAATGCCCTCAAAAGACTGAAAAACTTGAAGACCAAGAAAATATTGTAGAAGTCCCAGATCTGTCATATCAAACCTATCTACCAACTTGTCCTTGATGTCATGTATTAAGGAATCTGAACTGCCAGTGAGGATGAGATCATCAACATACAAAACCAAAATGATAAGCTCCTCACCTTGCTTCAGGATGTAAACATTATGATCTGACTCACAATGAATAAAACCAGAACTCAAAAGAAAACTATCCATCTTCTCATACCAAGCTCTAAGAGCTAGTTTGAGGCCATAAAGAGAACGACGGAGTCTACAAACCAAGGATGAGTCCTGCACAAATCTTGGAGGCTGCTCCATATAGATCTCCTCATGGAGATCACCATGTTAGAAAGCACTCTTCACATCCATTTGAAAAATAGACCAAGAATGTGAAGTAGCAAGAGAGAGTACAAGCCGAATAGAATCCATCGTAGCTACAGGGGCAAAGGTCTCAAAGTAATCAACCCCTTCAACCTGTGAAAAACCCTTAGTTACTAATCTAGCTTTGTACTTATCTACTGATCCATCTGTAGCATATTTGGTCCTATAGACCCATTTACATTTTACAAGTTTTCTTCCCTTAGGAAGAGGGACAAGATCCCAAGTATCATTCTTCATCAATGAAGAATACTCATCATACATAGCAACATCCCACTCGGGTATACCATTAGCCTCAGAAAACAACACTGGATCATCTGTGCAAGCTTATCCTAAAAGAGCAACACCAGATGTCTATGAGCGAGTGCGACGAGAATCAGATGGATCATCAACAAAAGAACCAGCTGCATGTAGAGTGCTCTTTTCCCATTTAGGCAAAGGTGGTGAAGAAGATGGCTATGGTGGCTAAATAAGTGTGACATCATCATCATCAACAATAGAAAACAAATCCTCACTATCCTCAGTAGAAGGAGGGGAAGAAGAAGAACTAGATGTACACTCTTGTGGAGTGGGTAGCTCATCAACCTGAACATCCCGTCGAAATAACACATCATGTGTGACAGGATCAAAAAGACGGTAGGCTTTTACATCTTCACAATAGCCAACAAAAATGAGTGGTTGGCTTTTCTTCTCTAATGCTTTATGTTTGTCATCAGGAATGAATGCCCATGCTTGACTCCCAAAGATGCAAAAATCTGAAATATCAGGCTTGATCCCAGACCAAGCTTCTTCTGGTGTCATATTTTACACAGCTTTATGAGGCATACGGTTTTGAATGTAATTTGCACAATTTACAGCTTCAGCCCAATATTGTGGACCCAAATTTTTAGAGTGAATCATACAATTTGCCATCTCTTTCAATGTTTGATTCTTCCTCTCTGCTACACCATTTTGTTGAGGAGTGTGTGGTACAGTGAACTGATGTTGTATCCCATGCTCAATACAAAAATCATAGAAAGCATTACTGTCATATTCCCCCCCATTGTCAGTGCATATCTTCTTAAGAGGAAGAGATGATTGTTTTTCAATAAAGGCTTTGAAGGCCTTAAAAGTCTCAAAAACTTCACTTTTCAACTTGAGAAAATATACCCAAGTTTTATGAGTGAAATCATCAATGAATGTGAGTGCATATTTAGCCCCTGAAAAAGAACGAGTTGGAAAAGTCATCAAATCACTATGAACCAACTCTAAGGGTGCATTTGCACGTGTGGCCTTACCAACTAGAAATGGATCCCGGTGCTATTTACCAACTAGACAACCAGGACACACCCCATCAATACAAGAGACCTTACGAAGGCCTTTTACAAGATGTTTTATACTCATTTGTTGCATATATCCATAACTCAAATGTCCCAATCTCTCATGCCAAAATTTGCTAAGATTATTACCATGTGCTATAAGTGAAGAACCAGAAGACACAAAAGACTCAAACTTATCAAAAGTATAGAGTCTTGCAGTATGGTCTGCTATACCTGTAGCAACTATCTCACTAGGATCATTGCATTCTCTTATTACAACATTATGTGAAGTAAACTCCAAAATTTTACCAGTACCAGAATTACATATTTGATATACAGAGAGAAGATTAGAAGAGATTTGAGGTACAAGAAATACATTGTTAAAACATCCATCCTATTTATCAACAGTACCTGATCCCAAAACTTCAATTTGTGAGGAGTTACCCATAACAATATGTGATGTACTGCAATTTGTAAGAGAAGACAATAGATCTTTAGAATGTGTGAGATGGTGAGAAGCACCTGAGTCAAAAATCCACTGATCCTGACATGAAGATATAGCCCTGGCTGAAAGTGCTTTCCCTTTTCTTGTAGAAGTAGAAGGAGATGGAGACAGAATGGAAATTTTGTGTTGTCTAACCACTGCCTCTAATGCTTCCATCTTCTTAAAACATCTACTTTCATCATGATTAGGACCACCACAAAAATTACATGGACCAAATGTTTTCTTCTTTTGCTTAAATGACTTTTTGGTCTTAGTAGATTTAGAATGATGAGGTGATTCGGTGGTGGACTCTGGAGGGTTATTTGAAGGTGCTTGCTTTTTAGACTTAGGTGAAGGTTTTACTTTAGAAGAATTAGCAACTAGAGCATGACTAGGACCAGGTAGAGCATCTAAGGCCATTAATTTTGTTTGCTCCCTAGTCAATCTTTCACAAAAAACTTCAAAGGAAGGCCATTTGAATTCATCACCTAATGTATCCATCATAGTATAAAAAGCAGAGGAAAAAACACTATATGGTCCTTTCAACTTTGAAAAAATCATGAAAATGCACTCCTGATCACTTTTATCCTTGTCACCAGCTTTCAATTGTGACCTTATAAATTTGAATTTTGCCAAGAATTCATCTATTGAAGGGAAATCTGATGGAGAGAGAGTACTCAATTCTGCATCTAATTGCAAAATTTTAAACTCATTAACTTTGCCAAATAGGTTTTTAATTTATCCCATACCTATTTTGGTGTAGTAGCATCTGCAATGTGAAATTGAAGATTATCTGAGACATTGAGGCAGATCAATCCAAGAGCCTCATCCTGCTTACAACCATATGCATATTTGTCTTTTTCAGTGGTGAATGCTGCAGGTGTCGTTTCAAAAAAAATTATCCATAAGCCCTTTGATTGAAGGAGTTGTTGTATTTTCAACTTCCAAACATGGTAATTTGTATAATTTAGAGGTTCAAACAATCGAGATTCCATTCCCGAGGAAGATGATGAAGTTGACAAGAACAATTTAGACATTTGTTTTTCCTCAAAAAACACCCCTCCCGTTACAATTTAACGTCTCCCGACGAAAAAAAATTTAGCCTTGGCTTATACAAAATTAAAAAATGGATTTTATGCAAAAAAAAAATGTAGGGGGATTTGACCCCAAGACCTCCTCCCTACAAATTTTTAACAAAATATCTCTAGCTGCTTTAGCAAAGTCAAATTTGAACTTTCAAAGCTAGAGACTTGCATTTAAACCACTAAAAATTAAAATAATTAATTAAAAAAAAGCCAAAAATGAATCACACATGTGAGATATCAGCTTAATAATCTTTGGCTTTATAAAAAATAAACTCTTTTTCCAGCAAGGCGTGGTGGTCAGGGAAATATTTGAGAAAAATTGTAAACACAGTTCAGGAAAAAAACACCTTTCAGCAATGCAGAATGGCTCCACTGGATCTGCCAAAAGGACTGTACGGCATGCTCCAAATCCGTCCTTATCAGCATGAAATAAAATATTTTGATGTCTTCTATCACATGGAATTTACAAATTTGGATTTTATGCAGCATAAGGCGTTCAAAAAAGATAAATCCGTACGGCTATACAGCAGGCAAAAAACAGTTTTTAAATTCCTGTTGTTGGCTTCCAAAACGTTGTACGACCTGATCCAAATTCGTCAAAATTTATATGGATAGAAATATATAAGAGTCAGATTTCATTAACAGGTCTCAGATTTGAAAAAATTCAACCGTAAGATCTGCCACATCAGAAAAACGAACAGGTACTGCAGTCTGCCAACAGGAACCAGTCAGCAGAATTTGGAAGGAAAGAGATGTAAGTCCAGAATTAAATGTAAAAATTCAAATTGGAATGGATTCCTGACTTTATTTCATACGTCCTCATTAAAAAAAATCTGATTTTTGAAATCTATACGGCCATTTAATGAGCAAAAAGTATAGAATTTTCCAAAAAAAAACTAGTAAATAAGAACCAGAATTTGAGAGAATTAAAAATATCTGTAACACATCAATAAAATAATATTTTTTAATATGTTAAAAAATTAAAAATTTCAGGGAAGAGGATCTTCAACTGGAACTCCAAGCTCTGATACCATGAATGAATGAGCAGGAGATACACAGGATCCACAGGATCAATCCAGGAGAGAGAACCCACAACAAATAACCTGCAAATATTTCCAGAGAATAAATAAATTTGTCACACCTAAAAAATAGGTGATAATATACAAATTTCTCTGTATATTCTCAATAATCTCTCGTTAATTTCTCATATAATGCAAAGTATTTATAATACAAATAGTTTGTTTCATGTTAACAAACTATTTGTAATGATTACAAAATAGAGAAAACAAACTATTTGTTTTCTCATATTACGAACAAATATATTGTTGAGAAATTCTCAAAAATAAAATAAATTAACCGAGGTAAATAAATTTTACCCTCGGTAATAAATAACTTACCCTATTAACCCTAGGTAAGCTTAAATATGCATTATTCCAACATAAATTAGATGTTTTAAGCATTAAATCACTATTAGGTGTATGTATTTTATCATGTAGACCATTTTCATTGGAAGGACTTATTGAAACTAACCTATTAATGAAATTTTTTGAAGTTTACCATGTATGATAGGTATTTGCATTTGTATATTCAAGTTCATTTTATTTAGTTTTACTTATTCAAATTCATTTTGTTTAGTACCTCTTATGTTATAAACTTACTTCAAAAACTTTGGTCTTCAAAAGGTTTTAGTCTTTAACAAATTTTAGTGTACAAAAAAATTTTAGTCTTTGACAATTTGATCTTTGGGGTCTTTTGATTAGGAAATTTATTTCAAATTTTGTTCTACTCGATAGCTTTTCAGTATGCAACTTTCCTTTAGATAATTTTTTGGCACATTTATCTATAATAATTTTACATTAAAAATTTTGGTCTTCATAAGTTTTTGGTCTTTGGTAACTTTTTCTACGACAAATTTCATTTCAAAGACTTTTGCTCTAAAACTATATCTACGTTAACTTTCTCCTAAATGATAATCTCCCTAAAGAACATTTGGTTTTGGGGAACTTTCTGTTTTGTGATTTTCCATGACAAATATTCCTAAATGAATCTCTCTAGAGAACATTTTGGTGTTCAAAGTCTTTCATTTATAACTCTCAACTCACCATATCACATCATTTAGCCTAAATACAAATGTTGATCCCCTGACTAAAGCATATAGTGACAAGTGTCAGAGAGGACTTACACCATGTCACCCCAAATGAGTAAGCATCCTATATGGCATGCCCACTAGGCCTAGGTGGTCAAGATTAAATTTAACGAAGGTGATGAGCCCCTTAGATGTTAGTGATTAATTATTAACAAATTGAAATAAATTCCAAAAGTTATAACATCAAACTATTAACCAATAGCATATATTTTTATTGTCATTGAGATCAAGTGCACATAGCCTTCTATAATTTAAAAATCACTAGTTATGTCTACTACAATATATAATTTATTCAATAGAGTTATATTCCACCATTTTTAAGAGATCAAACCTTACCAACATTGATAATTATCAATTATGTTTTCATCTAAGGCATACAAGGGAGCTTCAACACCATCTAGGTTCTCCATTAAGGATTCAACCAAATACCTAGATACAATTTTTTATGCAAAAGTGTTTGACGGTCTCCATGATAATTACCCTTCTCTATGGGAGGTCATAGACAATTTTGACCAATTCACATGTGAGGAATATGTCTCTATAGAATAAAGAAGTTACAACTGACTTAATTCCCTTTAAATGTCAATCAATCCACTACATTAACTATTAATCTAGAATTCATCTCATGCATTGACTTATTATAAGACATGTTCTTTCAAGGGAGACTTACAGATAGTTATTTCTTATATTATGTCAACAATAGCACCATTGTTGCATATATATATCAGGTGACACACTCATGAGGTATTTATGTTTCCTATTATAGATGCTACATTTAATTTACATAGTTTTTTTAGTTAGAATAAAAAATAATGTCAAACAAGAAGTAAGGAAATGGCTTCTTCTAAGAGAGACTTTAATAGTTAAGGAAACTATTAAGAACCCTATGCTATGGCCTAATTTTAGATGGGAATTGATATTGGCATGGCATTGTTAAATCAACTATTTGGCTACCAAGGCATTCATTTCCTTCATTTAGAGTGGGTTCCACTACTTTACCTACTAATCACTTCAGAGTACACCTATGCATTGGGGGAGGTTATTAGTGCCCATGTGCCCACCTACAAAAATTGATACTACACAAATATAGGAGGCCTAAGGTGGGAAATTTTATATGATGTCATATATTTTGTATGTAGCCATAGGGACTATATATATATATATATATATATATATATATATATATATATATATATATATATATATACATACATAATGGGAATATTTATAATCCAAACCCTAACTACATCAAGAATGGAATCTATGACTTCTACTCTTTTGTCCACATTTATGCATATATGAGGAACATTTCTAGAATTTTAGAGGATATGTATCCATAGGTTTGGATAATAATTCATGGTTAGCCACTAACCTAGATATTCAATATCATCACCAATACACTCATTTCTTTGGGTGAATATTGGATTTACCTAGATTATATAATTATCATGGTTTTTGGAGACAAGGTTGATGCTCTTCATTTTCCTAAATTTATCGCATACAATGTTATCAATCAAGAAATTACCTTCCAATTATGGAATGGGATAGATGAGGATCTGACCAAGAGTAAGAAGAATACTTTCCATGGCTCACATCTCACAATTGGGAGAGTGAAATACACTTATTACAAGTAATTCAAAGAGGTTGATAATGCAAGGAAGGCTTATTCTTTGGCTATTCTTCCCCTCAGGGATTAAGACCTCCATGGGAGAGTGCAAAAAAAAGTTTCATAATATAGTAATCCCTTATAAGTATCAAATTTTTTATCATGATTTTTTGTTCCTTAATACAAAATATGATGAATTCAAGGAAAGGGATGAGACTACTAGTTTTAGTGAATACTTCCTAAGGGTAATCCAAGAGGATCCTTCCCTTATACTTGGTTAAATAAACTTTAATATCCCACCGCTAGAGGGTTGGACATTATTTAATTTATATAATGGTAGACCTATCTAGCAACCATAGAACCAAAGTAAAGACCCCAAAAATCTACCCAATATGATGAAATCTCAACAAGAGCAAGATAAAGTGGTAGGGAAGATATAATATTATCATTAACCAGAGGAAAAACTAAATCCTAAAGTTTGAATGTCTACTGTTGAACTGAGGAAGGTCAAACAAGAACTAGTAGAGGAACTAATCCAGCAGAAGGATAACATAATTATGGAATAAATAGAGATCATATGCTTGGACTCCTCTAATGAGGAATATATTTCACATAATATGGTGGATTCAATAATCATAACATCCAATATGAATTTTTCCTCTCCTACCCAAAAAGTGACTAATCCTTAGGTTGAGAGGATAATAATTTATTAGAAAATAAAATTTAGGGTAAAAATGCCATAGACTCCATCCATAGAGGTAAAAATAAGATATGCAAAAACTTCAATTAAAGTTGAGCCAATCCATGAGGTTGATGAAGAGGAGATAAAGAAAGCTAAGGTACTAATATTTTAAGGGTTGAAGGCAAAATCATTCTTTAATGTTAACCAATCATGTAAGGGTGCTTTATTTACTTCTCACATAGGCCTTTATCCTATTATGTCATTACCAATTATTTTTTATGCCATTGATAGTTATATCTAATTTTACTCAAGTGTTATCATTCCCTACTGGGCTGATATTCATTATTCCAACCACTAATCCTTTATTCTCCAACTTTGCTTCCACAACCACTAGCCAACCCATCATCCATGTTGTAACTTATATTCAACTAAGATCACCAAAAAAATCATTAGGAGTAGTACATAACATATTATTAGAAGGAAAAAAGAGATCTCCAAAGAATAACCCAATATACATTTTTCATTCCATGTTATATCTATGGAATGTAGACTATTTCAAAATTATATAGATCTCAATTCTTAATCCAACTTGTGATACTAAGCCAATAAAACACACTCAAATTGAGGAAAAAACATTGGATCCATCAAATATAACTCTTCCATATTGGGATAAGGAGTTAGGAGCATCAGATTATAAGAGGCCAAAATTGAAGATCATCGAGCTTCCTACTTTGATCTTGCTCTTTGATCAAGTAATAACCTTAGTGAAAAAGGTGAGGAAGAGGAAGAGATAAGATATGATTGGGAGAGGACTAATTTTGGAAGAAAGAGAATAAATTTAATCTCTTTAGGAAGACAAAAAAATAAATTAAGGTTAGTTCCCCTTACATTTAGGACCTTAATTCCTACATGGATACCCACACTATAGCATTACTAGCCATTCATGATGGGATATAACAGTCAAGAAAAGAAGTGGAAGAAGAGCTAGAGACCCTTAGAGAACAACATGTAATCCATGTTCCCTCTGGGATAGATAAAGATGTATAGAAGGAATATTTAAGGTTCTATGAAAATTTGGATACCATTTAATCTTTAATAGCACAATTGGCTCCCCATGTAACCAAAATAAAAAAATTGTTTACACTTCTCAAGGAATATGAGAATAGATTATATTTGTTGATTTTGTATAATATTAATAAAGTACATATACATTTAAATTTGATGAAATTAATGGATGCATATAATTAATTGAATCTAGTAGTCATAAAGACTCAATAATCCCAAGAATGGGTAAGTGTTATTGATGCTTCATTTATTAAAATCACAAAATAAGAGAAGCACACATTACAAATTTTGTAAGCTATAATTGACTCAAGAATAATATAGCATTAGGAAGCTATTATGCTAGTCTATTTTTAACCAAATGATCAAGTAAATTTTACAAGGATTGAATTTAGAGGATATTGAAGAAAATATATGTTTAGTGAGGAAGAAGGCAACTAAAGTGGAGGGCTTTTATATAGGCTTACAAGCTACCAAAATCATGCATGCAAAGCTAGTATAACAAGAAGATAGGGTAAATATACCTCTTCTTATTGATATCATGTTTATATGGGTACAACATGTCAAAGGATATAAACACTATTAGGAGTTAGAGGTGAAAAATAAGGGATCTTCAACACCTTCTACTAGATTAGTAGCTTAAACTCCACCTAATTTCTAGTTACAACACCACCTACTAATTTAGTCCCTCCCAGATTAGAAAATACATAAAATATACCTATTATCCTAGATATAATAACAAATCCAATTCAATATACCATTTAATCTTTGGATACAATTTTAGTTACCACATTTTTTGAAACTACTAGTATAACTCTAGTCATTAGCCCAACTCTAGTTACAACATTAGTTCCAACCACAACCATGAGAAGTGTCAAGTAGGAGCCAAGTCAACATTAGTATAAGGATAATTTTATATAATTTTTCATGTAATTATTATTCACATCTAGTTAAATATTTTTATAATTCAAAAAATTATTTTTACAACATGCACATGTTGCATGACTAATGCAATCTCTAGGTTATAACATGCAATTTTGTATCGAACTAGAATTGTGGTTGTAGTTATTCTAATGTAAATAATATTTTTTATATAATTAAAGGATGAGTAAACCCATTCCCCAAGTCATTTAAATACATGTAAAACCCTATTTTCAAAGGTTTGAATTTATGGTCAATATGTAGGATGAAATCAAGTGATTGATTACCATGCAACTGTGTTTGTTCTTTCTTATTCCTTATTTATGTTATTGAAAATTTAGTTTCTTTGTCTATGTTAGCTCAATAATTATAAAGTGTGATAATTATATGGATGAATATAATTGTTTAACTTGATGAATATTAATCTTATACATGTTACAACAATTAATGATTGGTATTCATTGGTTTAAGCAATCAATATAGATTGAGTTGATAATGTGAGATGTGTAGGAATTTTTCCATTGGTATAGTCATGTAGGCATGTGTTATAGCTACTCTAGATAAATTTATGGTCTAAGTTGTAACCTATTAGATAAGGGTGTGCAACAAAAACCCTAGGGAGACAAATATTTAATTGAGATTAGTAAACTTCTAATACTTATTTTCCCAAACTATTGAATTGTGATTGTTTGTGAGTATTCAATAGATACAAGTGACAAACATTGGTATTGGAGATAATTGTGAACCAAAAAAATAGTCTTTCAAGAGACCTTTCAGGAACATTAAGCCTTATATTATGCCTTACATTTTCCCTCTTTTGATTTTTTTTATATATAGCCACCATAAAGTAATTCTACATCCATCCAACTCACTTAGTGTTTGATTTTGTATTAGATTTCACATATCTATCCACAAACCTAGTTAAATAATCTGAAAGCTCAACCCACTATTCCATCACCTAGTTATTTTAACCATATACTTGTAACTCATGCTCTAGAGTATAACTTTGTTTCATAGAGATCCTATAACATTAGAGGATATCTTTTTCATTTTTATTGGGTATGCATAAAACACAAATTAACAAAACTAAGAGAGTGGCATATCTTGTTATAATATGCATTAGGGTAGATTGAACTAGACACAAGTAACATCTCAAATATTGACCTTTATTTTAATGTATGGGAAATAACCAATCTTACCCATTACTCTCAAGATACCAACAAACCAATTCATGCAATAATACATGGGGGAACATGAAATAATCCAATCTAGACTGATTGACATGGTCTAGATGGAGGATGTAATAAGTGAATCACTATACAACTTTAATAAACATTAGGATATTTTCAATAGGTTGGTTGACAAGAGATATAAGATCAAAGTTTTTAGTATTCAAACATGGTGCTTATATGGGATAAGGCACATGAGAAAAAATTACATCTTGATAAGTTCACTCATTTATGTATTAGACCATATTAGATATAAAAATCCTAGATAACAATACCTTCTACATGAATTACCTACAAGATAATGACCTCACCTTTCTAGTGAATAAATAGGTTTTGAAACACTATTTCATGGTTGCTTCAACTAGAGATGCCTCAAAATTATTATAACTAGAGATGTAGACATAGGATTAGAGTATATTTCTTGATTTTTAGAATATATTTCCTTTTTTATATGTTAATCTTTCCTATTTTCTTATATTATAATTTATTGATTTATATATTTTGTTTTAATAGATTAATTGTTATGATTTATATGATAGATTTATAAAATTTCAAAATATATCCAACTAATTTCCTACAATCATGTTACAAAAGACTTTCCATAGACAAGAGGCTGATATAAAAGATGTAAAAATGGTATTCATAAGTATTTATTCTAAGAGTACTTGATCTTCTAGGATTGAATTATGTGTTATGACTTAGCTAGGTTTTGCATGGACTAAATGAGTTTCTTAGATAATTGGTATTTACTCTGATATACTCATCCACTTTTTTTAGAAAGGTGTTCCACTTAAAAATATTAATTACACTCTTATGTGATAAAATGTGGATGGTAGATAGTAAACACAAAAATGGAGACATAATGATAGGGATGTATTGATCAAAATAAGTTTTTATTATGCATACACCTAGCCAATGGTGATTCCCAACCCTTGTTATATCTTTGATTAAAAAAAACATACAAAATGATTGAAGATGCATGATTCATAAATTATATACTGAGGCTATGGATTACTGGATAGTAATAGAGAAAGGTTTTAAATAGAATCATATGTATCTCATTTAGGGATATAGATGACTGGTTGGGAGTAAAGCAATGCCTAGGTTTCCCTTACTATTTGGTTATAAAATATAAAATCAACATGAAACCTACAATGTTTATCTAGGAGTTTGTCAATGCTCTCATAACAATGGGGAATTAACTTCATGAAATCACACATAAATCAGAGTGAAAAGGGTTAGTATGTTGTATGAAGAAATAGGAGTCTTTTTTAGGGAGCAGTTTTTTTTATTATTTTCTTCTTAGAGATGAAATTATGTTATGGTACATTTATAAGATTATGGGTTCATAACTACTCAAGATTATTTCCCCCACTAAGTCACCACTTATTGTGCCTCAACACACACTCCATTTTGAAAATTAAATAGGGACCCACTTTTGATTGAATATTTTATTCAAGGTCTAATGAAATAGAAGTCTATGACATGAGAGCTGAAAGGTATAAATTTAAGAAATCTATATGATGCTCAAAATAATTTATCTTCCCCTCTTGATTTTTTTGTTTGCTTGATGTGACCTAAAAGAAATTATTTTGAATTTTTTAGAATGTTTCTAAGTTAAATAAAATCAAAGCTATGTATAAGATATATTATGTGATTTACTTTTCACCTTAGAGTTTCATTTAAAACCATACTTATGTACATGTTTTATTTATGATTTAACAACTAACTGGGCTGGTGTGTTATGATTTTATTTGGTTTCTTGCCTATGTTTTTCCATAAATAGTTTATTTCATTCTTAAGTGATTTTTAGGCCCTACTAAAGTTAATTTACTATTACCACGTGGCATCAATTTTCTAACCTAGGACCTAAGTAAGAAGTTAAAAGTCATCCTACTCACCTAACGGTGACATCAACATAATATTTTTATAGAGTCACTTAGGCAAGTGGATTAATGGGATATTTCTAAGTGTTATCATCATGGTAACCTAGTGATGACATCAACAATACCTTATGTATAGATTATCCTAGGCAAGTAGAGCAACAAGATCCATCATTGTGTCATCATCTCCCTAACTTGGTGGTGATGTCATGAACACATTATGTACATATTATCCTAGGAAATAAGAGTAGTGAGAACTATCGAAGTGTCATCATACCACTAACCCAACAATGAAATTATTAAAATGCCTTGTATAAATTAAATTAGGCAATCTGATCACTGAGATCCATCCATGTCATCATCTTACTAACTTGATGGTGATGTCAATAGAACGCCTTGTATGGATTTTCTTAGGAAAGTAGATAATAGAGAGTTTTCTACATGTCATCATTCCACTAACCCATGGCCAAAGACATATAGTATAGTAGATCATATATCCTCAATGAGTATAATAGTGACATGTAGACATGTGTCCTCTGGGACCACAAATAAAAAATAATGACATGATTACCAATATCGAAAGTGAGGAAAAGAGACATATGTCATATTATGATGACTAAGCACCTGGAAAAAGTAAAAGAATCCATATGGAAATAAATTCCATAGAAATTTGTATTATGAAATTCAAATATAAATAATATGCTATAAATTTTGTGAAATCCATTGAATACATTAGTTAACATGAATTAAAAAATTAATAAATTCCTTAAAATCAATTATTTTTAAATTTTTCATATTCAACTTGATCACATTACCTCCTAATATATCAATTGAAAACTAAAAATTCAAAAATCTATTTTGAACAAGCTATTACATATTTTTCATAAAAAGAGGAACTTTCAGACTATAAAATCAATGGCTTCCTCATCTCACATCCCAATTCATTATACATACTCAATTACAAAATCAAATGAATACATCGATAAATTATTTGATTCAATGGAACTATACCATTATTTTAATCATTATTTTTCCATTTGGGATATGGTCGATGTAGTCAAGCCATATAGTGTTGAATACCAATCATCAATATTCACATAGATGTATATGGATGACCTATTATCAATAAAAGGGGCTAGTCTACATTACATAATGTCTAAACTAGAGGTAATTCCCTATATTAACCTATTGTTTGATTTATTTTTAAATGGGAACATATATTGGAAGATATTAGATTTAAAGCTTAGCAAAAATCCAACAACATATATAAGTGGAAATGAATTTGAGAGATACTATAAGCTCCATGTGCTTCAAATGTCATATAGGCAAGAAATGGTGAATTTGTGGCTTCTTTCCAACAACATTACTATCAAGTTGTACTAATGGTATAGCAACCCAAACATATTTATAATTTAGGGCCCTACTTTTGTTACCCACATTTTTATATTTAGACCATGGGTGAGAATTGACATGGGCCTACTAAACATGATATATGGTCTCTCAAGCATTGCTTATGTCAATGAGATATGGATTATGTTGTTGGAAATTATTATGGCCTCCAAAAAAATCATAGCTTTGGATGATATTATCAGCTCTAGCTTGACTCTCCAAATCATAAATTTAGTAAGGTTTTAGGAAGGCAACTTCTACATGATGTCATATGTGGTAGATGTTGTGACTGAAACTATGCATTCATAATATGATTAACCCTAAAAACCATTCATAGAGTATCCAAATAATAGTATTTTTCATGAATTTAACATCTTTCATGAGCACATATTCATAAATAAAATTAAAAGGATTACTAATTCTTTTTACCCTAAGGTATATCAAGAAATATATGAGAATAACATGCCATGTCTCTCATATCCTATAGAGAAAACTATTTGAAAAATGGGTTACTACTTTTATATCTTAAACACACTATACTTAGGACAAAATGTACTAAGGAACCCCTTTTTTACCTAACATAAATTATGTCTGATAAATTATTAGAGCAAAACATTACTACTCAATTACCTAACATTTTGGATGTTTAGTTACAAAGGGAAAAGAAAGCAACCATCCACCCAACCCTACTTAATATTGGTATAATTAAATATACAAGATAAGAGGACTTAAAATCTATTGGAAAATTAAGGGTGAAATATGAATTGAAATGGCTACCATTCAAAACACATAAAAAAATATGAATGGAAAGTGAGAATCAACTATGGGCATCACTCCTATAGTCATGATAACATCTTCATGAATGTAAAGGATGATAATAAAGTAATAATAAGAATTCATATTGTAAATATGTAAATTATTGTATCATAAAGGATAGAGTATGATCCCACTATCACTAAGGAAGACACTAATGGAATTGAAAATGAATAATGGGTTTCTAGACCTATTAATAAACCTCATCCACATGAAGAAGAATAAATTTAGGAAGAAGTAGGCCCATTTGGGGAAGAAGATAACAAAGAAAGATTTTGGACTACTCCAAGATCCCATATATATATATATATATATGTATGTATGTATGTATATATATATATATATGTATATATGTGTGTGTGTGTGTGTGTGTGTGTGTGTGTGTATATATATATATATATATATATATATATATATGTAAATTTTTGGTTGCTTCCCTTAAACACATAACTAAAGAGGAGAGAATTTCAATTCATAACACATCAACTAGACTTTTATCCATGCTTCTTCTACCTCCATTGACCAAAATACAACAAGTGAGTCTGCCTACTTTATTGTCACATGTTTCCATTTTTTCTCCCCTTAGGTCACCACCTATTATGAAAAAAACATCACCATTGGTAATGATTCAATATAATGGATTGTCATATTCATCACCCATCATTCCTCTAGTTGTCACCACTCCTCCCACTCCATCACCATCTTGTACCACTATAACCCCTTTATCTCCCATTCTACCTTCTACATGGATAGCCTCTATTTATACTAAAATAATAATTACATATGCAATGAATCCCAAGACCCTCCTATTTGACCCCAAAATGTTGAGGTGGAGTAAGAACATGTATAAGTCCCTAAGGAGAGGAATGATAGAAGAAATAATAAACTTTGAACAAGCCCTATTGAGATCTATGATACTGAGGAAGAGGATAAAATATAGGGAGATGAAAAATAATGGGTGTCTAAAAATGACATTGAAGAAATGGATTATTTTGATTAAATAACTTAGATGAAGATGATGAATGGATGATCGAGGAAATCACTCAATCTAGAGGAGCCAAAAATTTATCAAAATTTGAAGAGGATCACCAAGAAGATGCCAACTACGTAGCCCTAGAGTTACTTTGGAATGATGAAGGATATGAAAAGTGGGAGGCATATTGAAGACTATAAACTCTAATATAAGGCCCAGCATGAGGTACACCTCAAATCTCTCCACTTTAGGCTACTATAGTGACAACTATAATGAATAGTACCCCAATTACCTCCTCTCATGTTGTAAGTTAACCAATTCCTAATTATTTAATTATTTCCTTTTTAACTATTCCTATAATTGGTGTGGTACATTCTTCACATTCTTTACATTCATAAAGCTAAATAAACAAACCAAAGGCATTTGAAGTGCTAGTTTTGCCTACCATAGCCAGATATACTACTATGATTACTACAGTTGCATAAAAATCAATTACATATTATTTTTAAACTTAATTAAAACCCCAGAAATCTATTCAATCTTTATTATAACCTATCCTTAGTCCCCTAATCTATCTAAGAGGGTACATTTTGAAAACCTGGTGTCAGCTTCCATTTTTACCACACAAGACACCCTTCTTAGGTCATTTACACAAATATAAATGCCCACTGGACAAGATTCACAAGTTAATTCACCTATAATTTCATTACATAGAATATTAGTGAAGACTAAATATATAAGTGATACAACAATCCAAAATTAGGTCACTAGTGTGAGGAAATACATTCCTCCTTTATTTACATTATGGACATATTCCCCCATAGTCATACTTCCTCTTAGGAAATTCACTTCATCTATTCTTATAGAACAACCTTAACAAGTAGAACAATAAGATGTAATGAAAATTCCTTCTTGGATCAAGTAATTATTGTTAACTATCTATATTGCACTCTAGTTGAATGGAGGAATATTCAAGTCCTAATTTTAAACCTGGACTAACTTGGGATTGGTCTAAGGTTGTGGGTTGCCTATATCTAGACCAAACCTCTAGGATTTTCATCAGGATATCTCTTCAAATTCTATGATTTGGACCTTTACTTATAAATATAAGACTAGTTGGGGTGGAAAGAGTTAGGAAGTTTCATTAAGTAAAACTTATTCTAAGATGTGGTGATGCACCATGAAGATTGTCCATCCACTCATATATGATCCTATAAAAAAATGGTGAGATAGAAATAAATAATGAGATATATGACTCTAAAGGCCTACTATGCATAAACATTTCATGTAGAGGTTCATCAAATGTGTAAAACCTAATGGAGGTGATGTAGAGGCCTAGTTCAAGGCACCAATCTAGTTAACCTATCCAATATTGGATTTAGTCAAATGACATTGAACACTAAACATGACCTCCATAACTAGATAATCTACCAGCTAGGAAAGATTAGGACTTGGTCAAGGGAGAATGATTTACCAATTATACCAATCAAACTAACATGAACATACTATTCTAATAATATGAAATCTAACAATGGTCTTCTATTTATCTCAAGAGGTTAGAAGGATCAATCTTGGTAGAGTTGAATCATGCCCCAAAGATGGGTTTAAATTAATAGCTCTAGGGATATATTTATATAAAAAGGTTAGAAGGAGAGGGGGAATTTTGGCATTCAAAAAGGAGTCAAATGAGCTTAAATACATTTGAAAATCTGCTACAACTACCACCACAAATCAAGCTCACTCAAACCCCTCTTAATCAATCCAAGTCAGTCCAATTTATTAGATCATTACAATATCTTCTTTGTGATGCTCCATGGTGGCCAAAATGGTGGGATCAAGTCATTTTCACTTTGTCCTAATGTAGAACTACTCTTGACTAGTTCATTGACATATGCCCAAGTGGGGACAAAGGTTACTTTAACATAGCTAGCTTTGGCAATAGTTATTAAAGTCTATGTGTCTTCCTATGTAGGTCTCCAATATCACTATCTAATCCTAAAATATCTTCTCCTAGATAAAAATGAATCATGCTTGAGCTCAGTTCCATCATGTTTCTTAACTTGGTTAAAAAATAACCTTTTGACCTCCATCTAAGACATTTGGGCTTTCCTTTATTTTGATTTGTCATCAAAAACTGACTCAGATCCTTGACCATTTAACCTTTACTTATACCATTGGATATGCTTGAGGTGAATGAATTCAATCCATCAATGCTCTACCTAGACTCATGCACTTGTGCCACTTTTACATCATGCCTTTGATTTTTATATGTGTTGACTCTTTGACATGCTTGCCTATTATTAATCTAGAATCTATGATTGAATGCACACTATTGATCTATTGGGACCCACCATTTGAAATATAATGGATAGTTAATGATCCTAAAATTTATGTCCTCATTCCTATCAAATGATGTTCATATGACCATCATTGATGGTCATGTGACTATAAAAATTAAGCTCAATAAGATTTGTCTAGTTCTATCCTTAAATTTTATGTCCCACCAACCATCATTCAACATTTAATAGAATGTGATTGACATCTCATAGACCTTCAAATTTAATTATAGATAGATTTTTACACGATCTTTATATTTATTTTAGCGTGAACATCCTTGGATTTTTAAATTTAAATGACTAGTTCCTGATGTCCAAACTTGATGTTTGTGCACCTGTATGTATCAAAAATCCATAGGATATTTATTTTTAACCCTTTTACTAGATAAATTCCTTTAAGATTTGTTTAAAACACTTTTTACTAAGGAATTAATTTTCCTTATCCTTGCCTTAAACAATTTTAAAAAAAGAAATGTCTAAAAAATTGATTTCTTGGTCCTTTTCCATTCAGAAAAGTGCCCTTTAGAACTTTGAAAAGTGGACCATTTTCTTGAAGAACATATACTTCATAAATTCTACACTAGACCATTTCCCAAAAGAAAATGACCCTTCTAAAACCTTGAACTAGACCATTTTCCTAAGAAATGTATGTTTTAGGAAAATTATACTAGACCTTTTGGCAAAAAAAGTACCCTTCAGTAAAATTATCTTGACAACCTTACTTGAATAAATTATCTTTCAAGATTTTTGCAAAGGTATACTTTATCAAATAAATGACCCTTTAGGAAAAATGTGTTGGACACCTTCCAAATAAAAAATACCCTTAGATATTTTTGTTTTGGACAATTTTATTGAGAAAAGTACCCTTCTATAAAATTGAAAAGGACCTTCTTCAAAGAAAAGACCCTTTGAGGAAATTATTTTGAATAAAATTTCCAGAACAATTCCTAACACTTAGATAAAAAACCCAAAATAAAAGTCTTAAAATAAATAAAACACTTGGCCAAATAAGGTGGGATAAAACTCCTAAAATAATTAAGTAATGTACTTTTGTTGTGATCTTTATGTGGAACACTTCTTCTGAAGGATAATTGAGTTTTACACTTGGATAAAAGCTAAAAAAGTGTAAACTTAGACAAATTCTAGACCTATTCCTACAACTATTCAACACCATGATAACCTACTTAGATCCCTTCACTTGAAAAGTTAAACCTTTTTCTAAGCTACTTGATTGATTTGTTGATTGGGACCCTACTTATTTTTTTAAACTAGGTAGAAGCTTGGTATGTGGGCCAAAACAGCCAACATTTCTTGTAACTCATAGGCAAGCATGTCTACTATGCTTGGAGAACCCAGACCGTGTGCCAATATCACTCTGACCTCTTGAAAAAATATCACAAAGGAGAAAAACAAAACAAAAGGGGAACCTAAACTACCAACACAAGGACCACTAAGCTACAATATAACAATGAAGAGGGGACTAGGCTGCTCCATGTGCTACTCACTTATTGAAATAAGACAAACCTAAAACAACTAACGTAAAATAAAAAACTTTTCTCCAAGGTCAAATGGGAATTTATTTTATGAAACATGGATATTTGAAAAATAATTTCTTCTCCTTGATGGCCTCTTCTAGTAAATGGGAGAAAATGGATGATAATGTTTTCTTGATGATGGAACCAAGCCTCTTATCTCTATTCTCAAGTGTGGGGATTGAAGATATGAATCTAAAACCTAATAATCTTCTTCCCAAAATATTTTTTCTTGCATCCTGAGCTTCTTTTTCTCTTCAGTCAATAGATGCAACTAATTTTGTTTTTTGAACTTCAAGTGGCTAACTATCACAAAATCCTTGATGTGATCTTTCTCTTCAAGCATTGGCTGATGTAGTGGTGAGGCATCTACATTCAAGTGAAAGTCCTCTAAATCTTCCCAAAATGACTTCTCATCTTGGTCAATGTACAAAACACAAGGTTACTCTCTACTTATACCATTTGTTTACAAGACATTAGGCTGATTACCCACTTCTTTATCTTGAACAAGGTCCTCACAAGGCTCTTGGTCAACTGAGGATTACTCATCTTCTTCATCAATAAAGAGGGGTGATAAAACATCAATCTACTCAAGAAGAAGCTCTTCTTAAATTGGTAGCTCCAAAGTTACACTTACTTCCTCATCTAAAGCAATAGCCTATTTTTCAATTTCATCACTCGAATCTGCCACACTAAGTTACTCAATCTCACCCATGAATTCTAGACACAAGTTTTACCATTGATCTTATAATGGATTCTTGACTTCAATGTCAATTACATTACTATGAATTCTACCATCTGATTGATCTCCTAGGAAAATATTAGATTGACTTTCACTTATCTTAGCTTCATCATTAAGAATTATAGCTACCCTTTATCACTCAACTCTTGCTCATGTTTAATTTTTAATCCATTGTGGTGCATTTGGATATTTTATTCATAGACACTAGAAATGTCTTCTCCAACATGCTTTTGAGGCTCAGCTACAACTACATCACTGTTAATATTTTGAATTACTAACCCTTCCTATCCTAACCTAGATATCTCATCCATAATGTTGAAATGATCCAATTCTAATTTGGGTGTACTTGATTTTTATTAAATAGAGGAGAATGTGGGTAGGAAGTAGATAAAATTAGGCTACTTGATATTGGGAATGGCATTTTCAAAATTAGGGATATTGAAAGATCTTTTGGGAAACTCCTGGTATTGAGGAGAAATGTAAAAAGGGGAGACAAATATTTGAGTAATAGTAGATAAAGGATCAATAACAGACTTTACACCTTTTTATTTTTTATCCTCCTTGTCAAGGGTGGGCATGATGAAAATAGGATCCATGGCCCATGAAATATTCCATGTGAATATCACCTCAAGTTCTTTGGTAGGTATAGGATATTGAGCACAAGTGGATTTCTTTAGATAAGGAAGGTGAAGGCAATCTACCTTTTGGGTGTTTGAGGGGAAAAGTTGAATGTGGAATTTAGAGAGTGGCTTAGACTTGATTTTCACCTTCACACCATATTCAAGCTTGCACACCATATGAGACAATTATTTGAAAAATTATCCTCCAACCTTAGTCATGAAGTCAATACCTAAAAATAAGGCATGATGAGGCAATGAATATGTTACCATAAGGTTTTATACAACTAAAAGTTTGGGGTAGGCATGAAAAGTGAGTTGGATGTTTTTAACAATGCCAAATACTTCCATGGGAGACCTATTCCATTATAAATTAATGTCAGGTATATGTTCCTACCTTAGATTCAAGTGATCTGCTATTGATTTGGGAATAATAGAGATATTTTCCTTGTCATTAAGTGAATAATTATGGACCAATAGATATCCTATAATCACAAAGGCAAGAAAGTGAGATGGGGTAACCAACCTAGATGAGCATGGCTAGTTTAAAAGGGTATTTTGGTGAGGGATAAGAGTTTGGAGTTTTACACTTTTCTACTACCTAAGTCTCTACTAAAACCTATCTCTTTCTTTCTTAATCTCTCAATTTCTAAATGTATATAGTCAGTGTTTGTGGCAAGTGGATTGCAAGGGGCATAAGGTTGATAGTAAGATTAGTCATGAGGATGATAAGGTTTCCATGGAGGTGGAGGGGGTTCAATGTATGGTAGATGATCTTGGTAACATGGAGGATGTGTATTATATGGGTCATATGGGATATGATAAGGTGGGTATTGAGGAATATATGGAGGTGGAGAGCATAAATATTCCTCATAGGATACCATGGCTCATTATGAAATATGTGAATTGTACCAAACCATGAAAAAGCCTTTTTTCTTTTGTAACCATGAAACCAACATTATCTCTAAACTTATAATTTATTTCAAACCTTATAAAGATGTTTTAATTTTCTAAATATGAATACAAATTATGTTGTTAATGTGTTCATCTTCTATATTATCTCTAATGTCTTTAGAGTATGCTTTCAAGGAACTTGAAAGTGGTCCCACAGAGCATGCTAGAATTATTATCTATCCAGATTATACCCTAGTTTAAAGGAGGAATGTTAAAGTCCTAATTTCAAACCTATATTAACATGGGAATGGTTTAAGATGGCGGGGTACCTATATCTATACCATACCTCTAGGATTTTTCATGAGGATATCTCCTCAAATCTTATGATTTGTACCTTTACTTCTAAACCTAAGACTAGTTGGGGTGGAAAGAGTTGGGAAGCTGCATTAAATAAAACCTATTCTAAGATGTGGTGATACACCATGAATATTTTCCATCCATTCATACTTAAGCCTCTAATAAACTAGTGAGTTAGAAAAAAATAATGAGATATATAACTCTAAAGGCCTAGTATGCATCAACATAAAACCTAACAGAGGTGATGGAGAGGCCTAGTTTAAGGCACTAATCTAGTCAATGTATCCACTATTGACTTTAGTCAAATGATATTGAACACTAAACATAACCTATATAACCAAACAATATACTAGCTAAGTGAGATTAGGACTTGGTCAAGAGAGAAGGCTCTACCACTTATACTAATCAAACTAACATTAACACACTAGTCTAATAATATGAAATCCAACAATAATCTTCTATTTATCTCAAGAGGTTACAAGGCTTAATCTTGGTAGAGTCTAGTCATGCCTTAGAGAGGGATCCAAAATAATAACACAAAGGCTATATTTATAACATAAGGGAAGCAAGAGAGGTGGGATTTTCTCACTCAAAAAGGAATCAAATGAGTTAAAATCTATTTAAAAATATATTACAACTACTATGAATCAATCTCACTCAAACCCCTCTTGACTAATCTAGGTCCATCCATTCCATTACATCATTATAATAACTTCTCTATGATTCTCCATGGTGGTTGTAATATTGGGATAAATTCATTTTCATTTTATCTTAATGTGAAACTATTCCTAAATAGTTCATTAATGTGTGCCCAAGTGGGGAGAAAGGTCACATTCATGGAGTTGGCTTTAATGATGGTTTTTGAAGTTTATGAGTCATATTTTGTAAGTCTCCAATGGAACCATCCAATCCTAAAAATATACTTTTTACTCAAACTAAATAATTCTCAAGTTCATATCTATCATTTTTTCTTACCTTGGTTGAAAACTAACCTTTCAACCTCCATCTAAGACATTTGGGCTTTCCTTTGTTCTAATTGGTTGTCAAAACTTGACTTAGACCCTTGACCCTTACTCACACCATCAGATCTACCTAAGGAAAATTAATGTGATCCATATATCCTCTACTCAAAGTCATGTTCTTGTGCCACTTGTTGATCATGCCTTTGCTTTTGAGATTCATTGACTCTTTGACCTACTTGTATGTTATTGATCTAGAATATGTGATTGAGCATGTGTCATTGATCTACCAGGACCCACCATTTGAAATCCAATGGATAGTTAATTATCCTAAAATTTACATCCTCTTTCCAATCATATTTCATTCACATGACCATAACATTTAAGCTCAATAATATTTGTCTTTCTCTGTCCTTAAAATTGACATCCTACCAACCATCATTTGACATCATGTAGAACATTATTAATATCCCATGGACCACCAAATTTAATCATAGATATATTTTTTGTCAAGCTTTATATTTACATTATCATGAATGTATTTGTATTTTCAAATCCAAATGGCTAGTTCGCAAGGTCCAAACTTCATGTTTGCACACCTGTCAAGATCATAACTCTATGAGTTATTTATTTCAAACCCTTTTACTAGATGAATTCCATTGGGTTTTATGTAAAACACTTTTTATAAAGGAATTAATTTAAATTATCTTTGCCTTGAATAATTTTTGAAGAATAAATGTCCAAAAGAGTTGATGTCTTGGTCCTTTTCCCTTTGGAAAAGTGCCCTTTGGAACTTTGAAAAGTGGACCATTTTCTTTAGGAACATATCCTTCATAAATTTTGTATTGGAAAATTTACCAAAAGAAGAGGACCCTTTATAAACCTTGAATTGGACCATTTTCTTGA
Source organism: Torreya grandis (assembly GCA_037957365.1). Classification (NCBI taxonomy): domain Eukaryota; kingdom Viridiplantae; phylum Streptophyta; class Pinopsida; order Cupressales; family Taxaceae; genus Torreya; species Torreya grandis. Next base: position 7,978 of record JARHVA010002176.1, on the reverse strand, counting down.
GAAATGTACCCTTTATGAAAATTGTACTAGACCTTATGGTGAATAAAAGTACCCTTCAATAAAATTATCTTGCTGACCTTGCTTGAAGTAGATATCCTTTGGGATTTTTTCAAAGGTCCACTTTGTCAAAGAAATGACCCTTCAATAAAAATTTGTAGGACATCTTCCTGATAAAAAATACCTTTCAATATTTTTGTTTTGGATCATTTTCTTGAGAAAGGTATCCATCAAGAAAATTGAAAAGGACCCTCTTCAAAGAAAATACCCTTTAGGGAAAGTATTTTGGATAAAATGTCTGAAATAATTACAAAAATAAGAAGGAAGGTAGGCCATAATGATTTATAAGTAACCTGTAGTCAAATTACATTATGATATATAGACTAATACCTTGATAAAGGTTAATAACTATAATGGTTACTAAAGGGATAAAAGTTGATTTGCAGCAAAAGGAAGACATATTCTATCTGACAAAGATGATAAAGTTTAACCCATCAAACCTAGATAATATAGATAATATTCATACAAACTTTTGGATGTTACTAATGAAGTGATTAAGGAAATGTTAAATTTTTTTAATAAGATATTTAGAGGCTGCTAGAGATGAGAACAATCCAAGATCCTAAGGAGATTATAGATAATTTTCAAGGGGGAGCTAGTAATATCTTTGACACTATTCATATAATAAGGCTTGTAAAGGTCATATCTCAACCTAAATGAGGGTAAATCATTTTTTTTTCAATAAAACAAATGATATTGATGGAAAGCTTTGATTCACAATCCAAGTGACTAGAAATAAGGACTATGAACATCTAGATTTAATAAAAACATCTAAGGGTGCATGGACATATAACTACATTGCTACCAAAATGGATAATGTACTTGAAAGGCATCAAAACATGTGAAATCTTGTGAAATAATTTTACAATCATGAAAAATAATTAGCCTTTATTTTTCAAGATATGAGAGTCATTCAGGTAATCACTCTTCAGGGTAAATTGGTCCCTAAATCCATTTTTGAAAATATCTTATGAGAAATTAAAAGTAGATTTCAAGCTAAGATTGAAGGTATGGTCTATAAGATTAAATATGAAATAATTCAACTAGTAAATTTTTCTAGGGATTAAATCATCAAAATTGATACACTTCATGTAGGGGTGAAGGCTACATTGGTTACACAATAGAAGTTAATGGATAATATCCCATAATTTATCAAGAGATAATTTATTGATTATGAAACTATAAATATATACTTCTATAATATCCAAACATTATATTTTGAAGCAAAAGTAGACAAGTAGTTAAATTCATTAGTAGGGGAAACACAACCACCTCTTTAAAGTATTCAACTTCCTAAATACACACTAGTGCATACATAGATAGGGCCTTCCTATGTGCCACTTCTAGTAATGTCTACTCAACTACATTGGTGGCAACTCTGGGCATATCTATAGTGCCAATAAAAATTCTAGGTGTAAATCCAATCACAACAATAGTTCCTTTTATTTCAATTGTTAAAACTCTCATTCCATCATCTTATTCTAATAGTGGTGCCACATCAACACCCTTATAATTATACATATCAATTTTCATGTTTGGAAAATTTGGAATGTTAGTTCATAATTTATTTTTCATGTATATATTATATTATAATAAAATAATTCTATTATAGATAGTTACCATTATAGATGCATTCTTTGTATGAGAGTTAGCATATAATGTTATTTTTAGATGTGTATTTTTTAGACTATATTTGAGAGATGAGGCCTTCCACATCCCAAGATTATTTATACTTGTATCATCTCATTATAAATGGAGGTGAATTTTTGTTATTGATATTAATAGAAAATTATAGAAATTATTTTGTAGTTATTATCAATGTGGAATTCTTGATTCTTCTCCAAACCTATAGATTGTGTAATAAGTTCTATCTTTTTAGTGTCTTACTTTTCTATTTTTGCATGATTTATATTTTCAATATAGCTATTCATATTGATCTATTGTTAATTTGAATTCCTTATATATATTAGTCATAATCCACCTTGTAGTTGTGATATTATAATCTAACAAATACAATAGCCTTTGATTATATGTTCTTAAAATTTTCATATTTTATTTCCCTTTGACTAATAACTATGTTTTATTTTTGGTGTGATATAATATCCTGTAACAGACATTGGTCCTTGATTCCTTGTCCAATATTTAGTTCAAGTGTTGGATTAGAAAAGATTCATCGTGTGTGGTCCATAGGCCTTTTTTGCTCTATCTTTCCTTCTTTTTGAGTTTTTTATGTGCTTCCCACCTTAGGTTAGAACCATAATCCATCCATATATATCAATTATATTCATATTCATCTATATATAACCCATATATGATAAACAAATTGTTGTGTTCATCACTATTGCAATAATGAGATGTTTTCAAAACTAAAAACACTGTAATTTATGCCTTGGAGTGAATATTTTTCATTAATACTAAAATTATAGAGGTTAACTCATATGTTTTATGGGGTGTGAATAAAGCCCACATCAAAAATAATCGTATCAACTTGTAATAATATAAAATAATGCTAAGTCCATCATGGGTGTTTAATATTGATTGCAGTTATCAAATAAGCCAACTTTTGTAGCACATAAAATCTCTAATATTGCATTTTAGTAGGTTTAATTCATGAATATTTTTATAATATAAGTAATGTATCTATAATTTTTTTATTTTCATGGCATATTAACCTCAAATATGTCTCAATCTATATTATATATCTATAATCTCTACTCTATAAAATATGTATCATAAATTTAAAAAACTTTGTCCCAAATTTCTATTAAATCTATAGAATTTTGTCCCAATAATATATTCAAATCATGTAAATTTAATCAAATTATGAAAATTATTTCAACTATATATGTGGAATCATATCTTTATAAAATTACATCACTGATACTCCCTCCATTTTGAGGTGGGGTGAAATAAAAATTGATAGTCACCTTATCTCAAAAGGATACAACAACTATGTTCTATTTGTGTGATTCATGTAGTAAAGAATCATATAGTAGTATCATGTCAAATTATATATATTAATGAAGGTTAAAATATGAATAAATAACAATCCATATGATTTATGATATGGATCATATAATTATCTATAAGATAACAATATTAGTAAAAAATCACATGCAAGAGTACTCAAATGTCATGCAAATAAGTGTATAAAGATACTGCAAACAAGGAGCATGTTCAAATTCCACATTGAATGTAAGGATGTATGAAAATGTCTACACAAAAAATAAATAATCAATACTCAGAGCATTATGGCTAAAAATAAAGAAAATTATTCAAATGTCCCACAAGTAAGATAAAAATAAACAAGAATTATACTAAATTGAACCATGTTAATAAATGAAGTAAATGAAATGGATGCAAATAGTATAATCATGTCATACTAGTCCATGCATACATATGTTAGCAAAATTCCATGTAGAATAGCTTATGAAGTATAATATGTAAGATATAAACATGAGTGTATGCACATGAAAATGTAGTATATAATATCAATGTGATAATTTAAATGATCATAAAATAATATAACCTATGTCAATCATGATCATGGAGAATAAATATTGACCTAACTTAGTGTGTCACATAGGAAAAGAAAAAGTTTAATATTTTCATGCTCATGTATCATGTATCTCATGTATGATTATATGACACTCAAGTACCTATGAAAAATATGTATTCATTGAAATGATATGATATCTAATAACATAGATAAACAACATAAGTGCAAATCTAGTAAATGTTTGACATGCTTAATATTTTTGCATTTTTACTTTATTTGAATGTTTTTGTATTTTCTTAATTATTTGATTTTTTTGAATATTTGATTTTTTTTGAATATTTGTTATATTTAAGACAAAGTACATTAAATGGATTTTGTTTATCATGATTGGAGTGCTTGGAGTAAAAATATGTTCATAGCCTGCTCCTCATCTTTCCTTGTTTAGTAGAATTATCATTACCATCTTGTGGTATGTGAACTAATATTCCCTCATGGAAGAATGAAATACCTTGTTTATTTGGATCTATGTTAGCTTTTATTTGGTATATCCAAAATTTTACAAATGTAAATTTGTGTTGAGATGTATGAGGCATGATGCAAACTTTAATTTGGACAAAACATGGACAATAATCAATTTATAATATTATGTATCCCAAGGAGTCTTTGTAACTTCCCTTATGATGCTAGTCTTGATATTAGAGCCAAGATATGAAAAACATATTTTATTATAATAATCTCATTTTTTCATAGGTTCAATATGGTTACAGTTAAATTAATCTCCACCTAAGAGTAATGTAATTATTAAATCCTTTTAGAGAGAGTGTTTTATACTTAGTGTACATGGAAGTGGTTGTAGACTATGTCCATATGGTATTGGTCTCATATTTAGTAAAATTTTCAAATGTGTCACATAAATATTTGTAATTCAATAATGTATCATTATATTTTCTTGGAAATTTATTCTTATCCTATGTATCTTTGATAAAAAGAATTTACTTTTTAGGATATGTATTTAGTTTTTTATTATATTTAAGTAGGAACCAAGTATAATTATGCACATCAATTTATAGGTGTATAAATGAGGTGTAATACTTATTTATTACCCTTTATTTGAGAGTAAAATTAATACCTCCTCTAAATAGTGAATTTTTAATTCTAAATATAAATTTTAATATGATAAGGAACATGATTCATTTTTTAATTGAATGGCATAATCTTGAATATACTCATCATCATTTTGCTTTTGGTTTTTAATATATTATAATGTAAACTTGGGTACATTATGTGTATAAAATTATAAGAATAAAACATCTTATAATTTATTGAATGTATTTATGGAACCATTTAGTAAACTAAAGAACCAATCCCAAGATTATTATGTGAGGCTTCCATGAAATGTTTTTCAACAATACTCATTCATATTTAGCACAATGATAAAAAGAATGTACATATTAAATGATATGTTTATAATGATATTCAAGAAAAAAATTAAAGTTAAAATTGGCATGATAAAATGTTATGGATAAGGATATTCAAATAAACATATGGTAAGAGGTTGACTTTTCATGATATTATCATTAGTATTAGCAATATAGGAGACCATTTTTACTATGGCAAATGATACTTGCCTTTTTAGTTCTCCCATAATATTCATAATGGAAATAATATAAGTAGTGGGAGTTTTTGAGGTTTTCAAATATGTAATAATTGGTTGAACTTCACCATATGTTTCAAAAATAGGAATAGTGGATGCTTCATACTATGAGTAATTTGTTTTATTTTTGTATGATGTAAAAACTTTGGACCCTTTGGTAATTGAACCTCATTTGAGTGTTTTATAAATTTTGGTAGTGGTCTATCATTTGTAAATTTGAGAACATTTATTATATTATTATTTTTTTAAACTTTTTAACATTTGATAATGGTATATCATTCATTTTTTGTAATGAATCCATAATATCTCTATGAACTTGGAATAAATTAACATGATCAAATTGTGTAAGATTAGGATTAATCATAACTAATTATGTTATGGTTGTTATATGAGAATCTGATTGATCATATCCCTTCAAGATTATAATATTTCTCAACTCATCCCCTTAAATGGTAAGTGCATAAACCTTATTAGAAGAATGGTGGCTATTCCCATCTAGATAATTTATAGGAAGCCATAGAGAATATTGTAGTGATAATTGATATTGTTTCAATGTCCTATTTCATTTGGACTAATTTCACATTAATTAAAATTGTGTAGATACATATTTTTTGCATCTTATTCATAAAAAAAAAATATTATACATGGTTAAAAACTAAAAATGAACATAGGATAACACAAAGAGGAGAACAAACATTAACTAAGAAGACTCAGAGGTTGGGTTCATCAAATGTTACACCTGGGTTTTGTTTAGGTTTTTTGTCACCTTTCAGATTATGTGTTCATATCATGTGCATAGGTTCTTGATATTAGAATATATCTCAAACCCTAGATCCCCCTCTTAGGTATTGCCACCTTTCCAAAAATGGGTTAGTGGGCTCATGAATTCAATCTAAAATCATGTAACCCTCTATCAATGATCACTACCTACATAGCCAATACTCTGAAGAGGGACTCATACATATGTATTTCTCCCCTATGTGTTGTCTTATGTGTGAATAATGGTGTAGAATTTTATATGCATGGGATTGTAGTTATCCATATTGTATCTTGACAAATAATACTCATGGGTTATTATTTGAATGATTTATACCTATAATATGACTCTATATGACTAATATAGATATAGGAATAATAAGGTAGTACAACTTAGTTTATCAATTGATTAAATGATATTTAAATAGGTTCTTGCTTATTATTTTATAAAATAATAATGATTTATATTTAACATTATTTGTACAAACCTATTTTGAAAAGTCCTCATAGAAGGGTTAATGAAAGATAATAGGTTGACCCATACATATAAAAAAAATCACTTTTGAGTGTTCATAAGGAACAAAAACTTTCCTTAGAGAATGGGCAATAACGTCTATGCTATTATCCAAGTCTACACATAACTATCCATAAACATCAAAGGTTATTGGACATATACAACTAATAGTGAAGGATTGATTTCATATTTTATGCATATCATGGGTTATAGGTGATTTAGATAATCATAATATCATGGTCAGACTACAAGATAAGAATTTAGGCCTAGTGAGATGGAAAATACAAGCCTAACAGCTATAAAGGAACAAGCCTAGTTTAACATATAAATCTAAATTTAAACATGTATAATTAATAATGTCATAAACAATGGAAATGTTTAAAATATTACATAAAACATAGGGCCAAAGGACAAAATAAATGCACATGTTCAAATCTCACACAACCAAAAAAAGTATCTCATAAATATGCTTGATAAATTTTCACATAACGACTAAGGGTCATACATAATATAAAAGAAAATTATAATCTACTATGTGTATGTAATGTGAATCATAACATAAAAAGATCACATCCATGCACACAATTTTAAGATATTTATATTATAATAATATTTTTTAAGAATATGTATCTCAAAATAATATACTATTTATTTAATGATAACACCTATAATGACTACAAACTTTGGATAATATGCCCCTAACATGGCATGGCCACTAGATAAGGAAAATTCCAACATCTAAGTCCTTGTAAAATTGGATGTCCTACATAATATTCATAAATACTATAAAAAATCAAGTATGGTATAAAAATAGTGTGTTATCTACCAATCATAAGATAAATAACATATTAATATGATGTAAAATAGAGTTATACACATGCTTAGGCTGATGTAAATCATTATCATGTAATAAAGGAGTTAGTATGTCTACTAGTGTTTTATTTACCATATTTGATCTTATGAGGTTGGTATAGTACTTATATGGTATTATTAGAGGTTTTAGAGTCATTATAAAATCCTTGTTTTATGTGTTTTAGTCCCTTTAGATGTTTTCCTACCAAAATCAAAATTTAAAAATCTGAAATTAGAATTAGAATCTAGAGTGGAATTTTGAATTTGTTTTCAATACAAATTATTCATGAATGTTATGTATTTTTGATATAATATGTGTTATTAGTATATTAATATTATTATAATTATGGAAAATAATGTAAATAAATAAAACAATAAATTTGTAACTACCCTTCAACATGGGATGGAAAGAATAGGAGGTTTGTTTGCATGTTAAGTATAATAATAAGCATTGACTGCTTAAAAAAGTGTGTGATAATAGATTAGGGTGATATATGATTATATTTTGAATGGAGACATTTTGATATATGATACAATAAAGAGATTACAAACTTTCAAAGAACCATATCTATCTTGTCGAGTCTATACATGGTTACCATATATCATAGTGATCAATAAATAAAAGAATGATTTAAATGAATGCATG